>JZKD02S2116871.1:33361-46879 GCA_000966675.3 Picea glauca
CGCATTTCGCGATTTCGGAGTTCTTGATGCATTGTGTTCTTGACATATCAAAGTCCCGATTGCCGATGCCTCTGCTGACGTCACACGTGATTTGGCACGTGTTAGATTCTGCCACATGTCACTCTGATTCATGAATTGTATGTGCCTGAAGTGTTAGATCTGCCTGACACCTATCATTACCTGGTTGTGCCATGTGTCCCTAGCTGACGTGGACTGTTGACGTGAATTAGATCGACGGTCTAGATCGCATGTTGATCTGACGGTTCAGATTCCGTCGGGATTTCGCATATCGCGAAATCGGGGTTTTCGTTGCATTGTGTTCTTTGCAATATGAACTCCCGATCCCCGAATCTCTGATGCCACCTGTCCTCTGCGCTGTCACTTGGACCCCACTAGGTGCTTACCTCCGTCGGGAAATCGCGTATCGGGATATCGCGATTCCTGTGGTTGTGAGTCTCTCGTCACCGAGAACTCCGAAACGCCGAATACCGACTCGTCCGGATCTCCTGCCACATGTTCTCACAAGTGGACGGTTCAAACCTCCTATCGGGAAATTGCGGATCGCGAGTCCAATATACAAGAGTTCCATGTCCACAGAAACTCCGATTTTCCGATGAGCTGACCTCCGACTCTCCTCCAGATGTCTGACGCGTGTCCCTATGGAGATCACCGCACAGTAGGACTTAACCCCTGCACGACTCTTACAGATCCTATGGCTGTCGGGTTTTCTTCTCAGATCCTACGGATCGGATTCTCTCTCCAATATCCCGATGACATGTCCGGGATTTCTCCTCTGCATAGTAGAACTTATCCCCTGTGCTTAACCTCTGCGCATTTTCTGCAGATCTGACGGCTGTCGACCTTTCTAGAAATTTGAATGGGATCCAACAGGTCTTTTGCTCGATTGGCCTCAACCTCGAACTCTATTTTGACTAGATCTTCCCTTTGTCATTATTCGTCGATTGACCTCCTTAGACTGTGACTTATTTCTTATTCTGCCATCCTCTTCACTGTTGTCATCAATGAAAAGCATTCACTGCATTCTGTTCACTAAATTTGCCAACAGGAAATACATACAAAGATAGAAAAAGAGCAACAGGGAATATTCTTTAAGCTGGAATTTATTCAAAATTACTTTTAGGAAGCAAGTAAATCCTTGGAGAGTATTCTCCTGAAAGAGAGAGAAGTGAAAGTAGCCAGAACAAATTTTCAAAAAGTAGTGGCTCTTTCAACAAAAGAGGAGGTCGGAGAGACTCAAAAGCTATATGTTTCAGAGTAGATTAAAGGTCATATAATACTCAAGGTGTGGGAGGCAAACCTCACAAAAAACAAGAGAATAACCAGAGAGGTTAATGACGATTGTCAAGGAATTTTCGACCTTTTAGAGAAAGCTTCATTGAACATTGGAAGAAACAATTGTCCAGGGTTGTTAGGAGAAATTAACATTGGTAAGCATCAATTAAGATTCAAGGAGGATCTGGAAGAAATTCAAGTAGAGATCCCAAAAATAAAGGTAATCAATGTCACTCAAATTGACAAATGGATAGTGATGTCGAACTTAAAGTTACAAACTATTAAGTTCACGAGAAAGATAATTGAAGACCGTCTGCCTGAACTACAGAGAAAGTTCTTCCTATTTGAGGCAAAAGATATTCCAGAAGCCCCCAGAGTTTTGGTGCAGTTTCTGGAAAAATGTATTCGTTGTCTTGAAACAGAAGAAGGAGGTTCATCAACGAAGACATAAAGTATTATTTTGAAATTTTCATCATCGAAATTAATCAAATAAGATAAAGATAGAAATATAAACGGTTCAGTATTTCACATTCATTAAACCATTAGTCTTCGGAAGTTAGTTAATCACCAACAGAAAAGAAAAGTTGGGTGATCATGTATAAATATAATTTCACAAGACTGAGGAAGGGATTTTCGTTTTTTGGGAGCTAATTGTATTAGAAGTTTTCTAATTTACAATGATATAGATAATGCAGAAGAGATTATGAATTCTGTCAACTTGAAGCTATGTGTTCCTTTACTTTGGTTTCAATATCTTTCAACATCTTTATTTTCATGTCTTTCTAATGAATGATCAGCTACAGTTTAACTCGAAATTCTATTGTAGTTTGAATTTATTTGATTATCTAATCATTTACAGTTTTTCCCCTGTGATTGCTATCAGCAGTTTCAAGACCTGTAGGTCATTTGGATGATTATATTTTATACTTCATTAAAAATCTCGTTTTTCTCTTCTTCTTCTGTTGTGATATGAGATTCTTTCATGATTAAAGCCTCATATTTTTTTACAGTGTTACTTTGTTATTATTTTACTATTCTCAAATTACTTCAAGTACAGGAAACGGCCTCTATTGTTATTGTGTTAATATTTTGAGTTCCAAAACTCCTTTTATATTTCATCCCTCAAAACTAAAACAACAAATCTTTAAACATTTTATAATTTAATAAAATTTTACTCCCCATGACTGTCCCAAATAATAGATAGCCTAACATAGAACATGGCCTTCAAGATCAAACTAGCATTGCTTTGAACTTATTTAACACTATCCTGCAAATAGAAACTACTCGGGTCGAATTAGAACACTCGTGGGCAGTTATCGAGAGAGATATCGGCATCCAAGAACAATCGGAAGCTAGACAGAGACAGTTGAGAAACCAACTCTGATTTATCTTTCACAATTGATTCTTACCCCTTAATTCTCTTGATCTTTTCAAATGCCTTGACGGTTGCTTTAGAGCCTTAAAGTATAAACTCGGGAACAACAAGAACCATCCTTCTTCTTGACAAAAATTAGTGGTACACCCCAAGGTGAGACACTAGGCATTATTATCCCTAAGTCAAGTAGTTCCTTCAACTACATCTGCAAATCACAAAATTTTGGCATTGTCATCCTATACGGAGTCTTCAAAATTGGCTCTGCGCCAGGTTTTATCTCAATGGTAAAATCAAGCTCCCTCTCAGGAGGTAACCCTGACAACGCTTTCGAGAAAACATCCTTAAATTCTGACAATACTAGATATTGATCCATGGAGGCTCCTTTCCCTTCATTGATTGCTTCCACTACATATAATCAAAAACCTTGCCTCATGCAACATTTAACCTTAATTATCGAGATAAAGTGTAGAGACGCCTTCCTACGTACATCGTGGATCTCTACTAACCTTCCTTCATCATCAACACAAAGCACACTTTTCACAAAACAATCTACCACAACTCAATGTGATTCTAACTAGTCCATCCCAATGGTTAGGTCATATGTCCCTAGAGCAGTGAAATACACCTTCAGCCTAGTAGTACACACTCCTAGATATACTAGACAATTATCAACGCTAGGTCCTACCGCTTGTCTTTCCCTCAAATCCATCTCGACTTGTTTAAAGTCACCATGCTCGTAGGCTGCCAACCCACACTTTTCTAATCTACAAGGTGAAATGAAACTATCTGTAGCACCAGAATGAAATAAAATTTTAACATTGAAATGATTTAGCGTACCTGACGACTCCACCACAGTGGATTGATGTTCTTCCTAGAGGTTATTAATTGTTGAATAAATCTGGTGGCTACTACTCACTCTCCCTATCGAGGCTTTCCCTTCTCTATGCACAAATCCTGAATGTGACTCTAGGTAGTCACGTTGGTAACGAGGTCCTCCGCACCGCCAACAATTAACTTGGGGTGGAACCTTCACACTTCCATGTGAAGGCCTTTGAAATGATTTCCTTCCCCTGGAACCCCTGTCCCCACTAACTTCTCCCCAAGAATTTTGTGGACTTTCTTGTGTCACGGTTGGTGAGTGGGATGTTGCACTCGCTGCCATTGAAATACATGTTGTAACTTCTCTGGGTACGGCTCTATTTCCATAAGGAGGTGGATTAAATATTCCTCCCCTGGAGAAGGTCCTAGGGGCCTTCCCCACGAATCCAGGTTGTTGTGGAATAGTTGATCTCATACCTTAGTTTAAGCTCCTATTCTCTTCTACGTAATGATCATTTTCAATTGCTTATGTTAATAATGATGGTTTCCACATCCGCACCATGGCCCTTATCTTAGGGTTTAACCCGTATACAAAAAAATTTACTTGTCGTTAAACAATATCCATGTATGAGACATATTTTACTAACTCCATGAAACTAATTTTGTACTCTTCCACAGTTTTGTTTCCTTGAATTAGAGCATGGAATGCTCCTACCTGTTGTTCCTCATAATAAGCCGATAAATACTTTCTCTGAAACCTTTCCTCAAAAATTTCCCAAGAGACGGTGTCTGGAGTAAGGTGCAACAGCCTCTCCATATTACCTCACCAGTTCAAGGCATTATCCCTCAACTGAAAGATCGTTATCTTATCTTTTGACATGGAAGTGTAGTCTCTCAAGGAAAAACATCTCGTCATTCCTTCTAAGCATGGTGATTGTTGTCCCGAAAAATGTCAGAATGAATCTTTCAATGAATTCCACATATCTGATGCTCATGTCAATCCCTCCCTAATGCTTGAATTTGCAGTTGTTATAGAAAGATTTGCCTCACCATTGTTATCTTGCACACAAGGCCTTTTTCCATTTCCCTATGAAGACTTTTCATCCCTTTTGATGAATCCAGAGCCAAAAATATACATTTTTCCACATATACGCTCCCTATCTACTATACAAGATGCATATACGTTGGCTTCTCCACTACATCCCACGTACCTCGATATTTGTGCCAGAAAATACAAAAATGAAGTCAGGTTTCCATGTCACGATAGGAGATCTCTAATCATTAGCCTTCCATATACTAGAAAAGTTCTGACTCGGCCCTTCGGTTGCATTATGAAGGCTATAAAAGCACAATTCCGATCTATGGAAAAGAGGAGAAAGCATTCAACTTTTAGAGAAAACTTACTCTGGAGAAATTACTTCATACTGAGTCTACATCCCTTTGTCACTCAACTCTAAACATAGTGTTCAACCCCCAAGCTCTTTCCCTATTGTTGAGAGAACCTCATTGTCTCTCTCCTATGAGCTTGCCTTTGGTGGAGGATTGAAGTGGTGGAGGCCCAATTGGAAGGAACTTGGTTTCGAACAGTGCCGACACGAAAGTCTGTAATGTTGTCACTTTTGTTGATCAATTATTAATAGAAATACTCCTTTCCCATCCTATTGGTATCATGCAAATATATGATTATTATCCATGTGCATGTTTGTAATGTTTATTAATGGATTATGTTATCTGATGTGCTAACCCCTTTATATCATCACCATGTACTTTCTATGCTCGTTTGTTAAGAACTTATTGCAGGTATAAAGATTTGGGTCAAGGTGCTCAACTGTGGAACATCATCGAACGTTGGATCGAGGTAGGCCTCTTTCTTATCTTGCACATTAGTTTATATAGCATATGTTGGAATTGAGTTGATTTCTGCAATCATACCTGTCTGTTGTGGTTTACCCTTGGCCATAGAGATTTTTTCCCTCGTAACAAAAATGGTGACTCCACTGGGGAGAGATCTTCCCTCTAAGGGTTGAAGTACTTTTTCTTCTTACATTTCTCTTTTTCCTTTATGTTTCTTGTTGTATCACTGCTTGACAGATTTTGTTCACTCTGGGTCTGAGTTTTCATCCTTCTTTCCCTTTTCTGGCCTTGTTTTAAAGCCTATATGCTCATTTTTTCTTTACAGTCGCGTATACATGCTTGTTGTCTCACTGCAGGATGCGTATATACGCTTTGTTCTCCTGAATAGTCTCATATACCACTTTCCCTTGCTTGTTCACTTGGTTTAGTGACTATTGGGTGGGATTTGATGTTTGTTGAGCCTTCTTAGGTCTCTGTAGTGCATGTTGAGATTCTCTAGGATGACAGGAAACCTGCTTGGATTTGAATTTTTGGGCATAGTCTTTCTCTTTGATTTTCATTTTTGATTTGTCCTTGAACCCTGGGCTACTTGGTATTTTGCTTGAGTTATTTCGTTTATACATAGTAGAATTTATATACCAGGTTTCTTTTTAGTCCATGCATTTTCTCTTTAAATATATTGAAAATACAAAAAAAATAAGCATTTTTCTTTGGTTAGCATTTTTGTCTCTGAACCTTTATCGTTAGCTTAGTGCATTTAGCGAAAGATTGCATTTTACTTATGAATTGCAGAGTTAAAATTGAAAATTGCACTGTTTTTATTAGCATATCATTTATTGAAAAGTTAAACATAGACTTTTCATTATATTCATATTTATCTTTTTGCAGAGTCATGACATCATGAGTTGTGCTTCCATACCCTTTTGAGTAATCACGGCCAATAAAATTTATGCTTTAAACTAAAATTGATTAGTCACAATTTTATTTTTAGGGTGCACAAACTAGCCTAGGATTTAGTGCCTTGGAATAGGATTTTTGTGAGTAAATTTCTCCAAGGCAATTAAATCAACATATGTGTCTGAGACAGGGAGTTGAGAAGTCCATTGTATAATTGGTAAGATCAGGAGACTCCACTCACACTGGAGTTAATCATGAGGTCACACGAAGTTAGTTGAAGGGATAACCCCTGGATACTCACCTACTGTCGGAGATATTTCTATGGATTTATTCATGTTTGGGGATATTTATAGTACCCATACCTCTGTGAGAGATGGTGCTTTCAAGGTTTTGAGCTTTGCTACCCTTCCCATATGGTGATATGGACTTACGACTGCTCACTTGTGCATCGGTTATACAATGGTTTATTAGTTGCTTGACTTAGGTATCTCATAGGTTATTTGCAGGGGTTATTCTTCTTGTACCCTGGGTTGGATAGGGGTCGGAAAACACACAACCTTTATGGAGGATTACCTCTTCAAGGGGATCTGACCGACTGGTTGTTAAGCCCACGAGGGCCACTATAACTAATTTTGTTACCTCCAAACTTTAGCAGGGAGTCTCAGGTCCCTCTTGGACGTGACATACCTTCTTTAGCTCGGGAGGCCACTCAGCCAATTTAGCCCATTTGCATGCATATTAGCCGTTTGAATTTTTGGTATCCTTTTTGACTACTAGTTGGCCTTAGGAGTCTATTTTGGGTTTCATCATTATGGACAGTGGAGTTTTTTTTTCTCCCTCATTCACTGCTACCCACCCCATGATGCATTCTCATTTCATGGGGACGTACCCTTCCACTTTTTACAATGGTATGCAGAACTACAATGCTCAGTCTGCACCTTGGGTCTCTAGTCATTTTTTTGTTGACATGCCTTCCCCCGTGCAATCCTCTCCTTGGCCCACATATATAAATCATATTATTGGATCTGGGGGCACCATGGCTCTGATGCCTACTTCTTCGTTTGATATGAGTCGTGTCCCCATGGGAGGTTGGAACCTTCCCCTTTATGGATCCAATAATAGCTATTCTCTTTCAGGGGCCAGTACTCAGATGGGTGCTTATCCCACTTATTACATCCCACCCATGTATCTTTCAGCTGCCATGTCAGCTCCTTCGAACACTTTATCCATGATAGGTCCTCAAGTACCCCCAAGTCTTTCATATGGGGAGAATCAATTTTACGGTTCGGGCTACCCTCTTTATGGGACCCCTTCACAAGGGGGAAACATATATCCTCACTCAAATAATTCTTATCCTACCTCGATCTCTTCTCAGACCTCAGTGATGATGCCCGTCCAAACCTCTTTGAACCATTTTGGCGTAAACCACCATTTTTCTAGGAAGAGACAGGGATTTTGGCGTAAACCACCACTTTTCTAGGAAGAGACAGGGAGTACACCATGATCCTTTCTCGCCTGCAATTTTTCAGAAGAAATATTTCCCCAAACCTTGGAATTAAATGCCTCAATCTATCACTAGCCTAGTCACTGTTAGTCATACTAGTGCTCCATCACCAACCTCTGCGAGTCATGTCGGAGATGGGTCGACTTTTTCTACAAACTATGTCGACATCTTTCCCCCAACCTCTTCCAATTATGTTGGGGACACCATCCTTTTTACCCCAAATCATAGTTGTGTCACATCTCCAACCTCTATTCATCATATAGGAGATGACTCTCTTTCCCCTGCTAGTCACATCGAGAAGACTGGATGTCTCAGACGTAAACCAAAATTCCTTTGCAGGACTTGTGAAGGAAGTCACCTTACTCATTTGTTCTCGGCTACTACTGGGATGCCAAAAGTGTGGGGATCACCTAAGATCCCTTCGGATTCTGAGGCATCCATGGTTTCTCCTCACACCACTTCTCCTTTGATCGTCTTGATGGTTCCACCGACACAATATTCTCCCGACCTCACCCCCTTTATCAAGGGTGAATCATCTCGTTCCCCCATTACTATGCATCCCCTTCAAAATATAATTGAAGAAGTGTCCACACCAGTGAAATCTATGGTCAATACTACTCTCCTTGAAGAGAGTGATGCACCTTTTAGTCATGTCATCAACATTCCAAATCCTCCCCCTTATGAACGAGAGAGATTTATTCTTCCCCCGAATGCTCTCCCTCCAAGTCCTGATGAGGTTCCCTTTGATTGGGACGACCTAATGGGTCATCCCATACCCCCACCTATGTATTTTCAATTAAGATACATTATTTGAACCATCACAGAGACGGTATCCTCTGTTAGCACTTTCTCCTCCTCAACTTGGAGAGCTTTGGGTTTTCCCAAGATTTTGTCAACTATCTGTGAGATACTGAATTTCTGAAAAAGACTGAGACAGGAGCCTTGGCCTACCCCTTTACATGTTTATTAAGACAGTAAAACGAGTCTTAGTTAAGCTCTCTTCAGACTTGTCTAAAAACCGAAAAGATTGTCGAGTGATTTATCCCTTTCACACTCGTTAAATTGGATTTGAAAGGTCATGAGTCTTAGTTAAGCTCTTTCCCGACTCGCATAAAAATCATAAAAGATAGCCAAGTGATTTGTCCTTTTCACACTCGTTAAATTGGTTTGAAAGGTCATGAGTCTTAGTTAATCTCTTTTCCGACTCGTTATCAAAAATAGAAAAGATCGTCGAGTGAACTTGTTATTTTCACACTTGTAAATTTGATTTGAAAAGACGTCTATTTGGCACAAGTTTACCCCTTTTTCACACCAAGTAGATTAAAAGACATAAAAAAGGATATTTTTGGCGTTAAGTTGTGATTTCATCTCATGCCCTCGCTTGCATTATTAAGCCTTTAGTCGGTTCTTGCTTTGCGTTATAAACCATTTCCTAAGTAGTTTTTGCATCCTCAACCAAGCAGAGTCTTGTTTATATCCTTTGCAATTTGACACCCTATACCTTGGAGGGAAAATCACCCCAAGTGTCCATCTCCCACATGCATTTCCTTTCATTAAGCATAGGTACGTTCCACTACTGGAACTAGTTTTGCTTACTTGCGACACTCGTTTCCTCCTCTGTATCATAGCATTCATTTTTTATGAAAAAACAAAAAAAGACGGGCGGGAAGGGAGTACTATATCATAATCGGAAACATTCATGTCACCTTTGAACATAGCACAAAGTTATTGAGTCCTTGCGTCATCATAATTTTGGGTTTAGCATGGCCTTAGGAAGCTGACCTCGTTACAGAATTTTCTCTACCAATTGGTTACTCTTTCAGTCCCTATAGAGAACGTTATTGATGACTCCTGCATCTAATAGTCATATCATTGAGTCTATGCTATCGGAATCTACCATATGTCTCATGCTCTTGTTCAAAGGAAGTCTATCAACCTGTGTCGACCACTACTCAGAAATATTGACTTTGCATGTCGGCCATACCCTCAGTTTGTCTCATAATCACATGATACTATGGTCTTATCATGCACCCTGGCCCTACTTTCATCATCGGTAGGTCACCTTGAACCCAGCAGTCAACATTTCATCATTGGTCGTTGACTGGGTGGCTTCCCTTGTGTTCGAAGAAAATACATCTATTCACACTTTGGGATTCGTGAAGTTTCTTGGATGCCATTAGCCTTATTGGTGGTATCCTCGCCTTTGTCAGTAGTTTTCATCATTGGCTGTTATTCAGAGGGTATTTTTCGCATATCGCTTGAATTTGGTACACATGAAAGACATATAGGGTCGTTGGTTCATGAACATGTTCTCCGTCCAATCTCCACCAAATCATGAAGCTCTTGTTTTGTTCCTCGTGCTGACTGATGAGAGATTCCTTAATTCTCTCCTTTCAGCGGGTCTCTTTCCATCAACTTCGGCTCATTTATTCTGGATACGGGACCTAGAGTTTTATGAGTACCTTGAGGCTTGCATTCATTAGTGGAAGGTTCTCTCGCCATTGACATATGGGAATACATCAATGTCTCCTGATCAATGTATTTCTCAAGTGTTCGACACTGACTCCTTTATTCACACTTGTAGGAATGTAATCAGTGCCTTGATACCTACTTTCATTATTGGTAGGTTGTCTCACATTTGTTAATGGTATACCTCAATGACTGATAATCAAACTATGTCTCATTGTGTTCAACCTCAACTCCTTTATTCACATGATGTAGACTTTCACCCTTGGAAGATAGTGTAGAAGACTTGAAGACATCACTACGTGGTCGCAGCTCTCCTAAGTTGTTGCTTCCCTTTCATTGGACCAGCACCTATTCGACTTCAGTGATCATGGGACATCATATTGTACTCCATGGTATACATATATATTCAGATTTAGTTTGAGACTGGTTTCACTAGGCCTTGTTCGTGACTATGACAGCTTTTGGCATGCAACCGCATTTGTATTTGCCTATTCATGGCCATGAACACTTGTTTGGTATATTTTCCACATGGATCTGCATTGTATTCTTGGCAGCCATGTATGAAAAGTCAATACACAATGTAATGAGCAATTGAGTTCGTCCAGTTGTTTCTCTACCACTCCACTTCTGGGTTATTTATAATGTATTTCGGCCATCGCAAATACTCCTCTAATCTCACACATTAGGGGGGCATCTGTTATAGCAAGATTTGCCTCACCATTGTTATCTTGCACAGAGGGCCTATTTCTATTTCCTTATGTAGACTTGTCATCCCTTTTTGATGAATCCAAAGCCAAAAATATACATTTTTCCACATATATGCTCCCTATCTGCTATACAAGATGTGTATATGTTGGATGCTACACTACAGCTCGCGTACATCTGGGTTTGTGCTAGAAAATACAAAAATGAAGTTGGGTTTCCATGTCACGATAGGAGATCTCTGATCCTTGACCTTGCATATACTGGAAACGTTCTGACTCGTCCCTTCGGTTGCATTCTAAAGGCTATAAAATCACAATTCCGAGCTATGGAAAAGAGGAGAAATCATTCAACTTTGAGAGAAAAGTTACTCTGGAAAAATTACTTCAAATTGAGTGTGCATCCCTTTGTCCCTCAAGTCTGAACACAATGTTCATCCCCCAAGATCTTTCCCTATTATTGAGATAACCTCATTGTCTCTCTCCTATGAGCTTGCCTTTGGTGGAGGATTGAAGTGGTGGAGGCCCAGTTGGAAGGAACTTGGTTTCTTGGTTTCGAACTGTGTCGACATGGAAATATGTAATGTTGTCACTTATGCTGATCAATTATTAATAGAAATACTCATTTCCCGTCCTATTGGTATCATGCAAATATATGATTATTATCCATGGGCATGTTTGCAATGTTTATTAATGGATTATTCTATCTGATGTGCTAACCCCTTTATATCATCACCATGTACTTGCTATTCTCGTTTGTTAAGAACTTATTGCAGGTATAAATCTTTGGGTCAAGGTGCTCAATGGTGGAACATGATTTTGTCACTTATGTTGATCAATTATTAATAGAAATACTCATTTCCCGTCCTATTGGTATCATGCAAATATATGATTATTATCCATGGGAATGTTTGCAATGTTTATTAATGGATTATGCTATCTGATGTGCTAACCCCTTTATATCATCACCATGTACTTTCTATTCTCGTTTGTTAAGAACTTATTGCAGGTATAAATCTTTGAGTCAAGGTGCTAAATGGTGGAACATCATCGAACGTTGGATCGAGGTAGGCCTCTTTCTTATCTTGCACATTAGTTTATATAGCATATGTTGGAATTCAGTTGATTTCTACAATCATAGCTATCTATTGTGGTTTACCCTTGGCCATAGAGAGTTTTTCCGTCGTAACAGCATCTTTGTGCTAGTTTCCCTAGATTCAGGCTCCTTCATATATGGGCTTCATCATATATGGAAGCTCAGGTGCTTGGTTCCATATGAGCATCGTTCACCCTGAAGTTAATATTTCATCTATTCATGAGCGGTGGGGTTACGATTCCCTCAGGTAGTCGCGCCAAGGATTTTTCTTTGGAGTTCATCATCACTTTCAAACTCATGTTCATGGTTACAGCAGTAGCCACAGACACTCACTGTGGGAATCAAACCTGCAATCGGAATTGAAATAATTTTAGGTCGTCGTTGCTAAATTTACCTGGATTTTGGACCAGAAATTTCTAATCTTTTTTTTTCATTGGAAATTTGTTGGTTTTGATGAGAAAAATTCCTTATTTATGCGCGTATTTTGGATAGTTAAGGTTAAGGATGCTATCAATGTTTGTATTTCCAAAATATTCTAATACAAGATCTATTCTTTTTAGTGTCTTATGATATTTTCCATTTTTTTTCTTTCTTTTAATTGATGGATTGTCTGAATTATGTTTTGTCAATGATATCAACGTTGTTTTGCACAATTTAATACTAAAATTGCGGTTTTAATTCCTTGTATTGTTGTAATTTATGTTATAAGTAGATAGTTTCCCTCGGATTTGTCAGTTTGTTGCAGACCTGGATCTAAGTTGACTCCCATTCAAAAAAAAATGGCTAAGAAAATATTGTGTAGATTGACTGGTTATATCATTGATGTCAACATTGAAGCTTTCAAGTTTTTTTTGTTTTTTAATTCTCTCTTATTGTGAATGTTTCCTTTTATATTTACCCGAGGGGTCATTTATGGGTTATTCTCGAGGGTTTAAGGCCTGTAAATAAATGGTTTATAGGTTGTAGGTTATAAGTTGTTTTAGGGAACAGTTCTCAATTAGGTGAGTGATCAAGCCCTAGATTTCAGTTTTGAAACCAGGCTGCCATACCATTTGTAAAGCCTCCTCCCTTATATCGGGGTTCATATTTGAACAGTGAATTTATTCTCTAATTCATGTTTGTGTATTCATCAAGTAAATCTAATATTCAGTTTTAATATATATAAAGAGTTAAATACTGGGTTATACGTATGCATCTTTAACTTTTATCTACATAAAAACAACAATAAGTAAAATCTTTAGTGAAATACTGGTTGAAGAGAAGTTTGTTCTTTTCAATTTGTCCACTAGGTTATACGTATGCATCTTTAAATTTTATCTACATAAAAACAACAATCAGTAAAATCTTTAGTGAAATGCTTGTTGAAGAGAAGTTTGTTCTTTTCAATTTGTCCATTTTTTCTGCCTCTACCTGGTGATCACATGTCTTCATAACTGGCCTGAACTGAATCCTCCCAGCCATCTAGAAACAGAGCGTCTCTGGCTCCCTAGCTCCAAGAAATTAGATTTCC
>JZKD02S2116893.1:27261-46877 GCA_000966675.3 Picea glauca
GTTTCCACAACTGCTCTTTTTCTGAGCAGCCCTGGTTTAGGCCCATCCTAACTCTTAGGATACTTCAACATGCTTTAGTAGCAACTCTTTGTTCATAATGGGTCAGGGACGTGTGCATCCTACACACTTCCATTAGGTTATCAGAATGGTCACTATTTGGTTATTAGTCTTCTATTACTTACATGATTATTATACATGGACAGGCCTTGCAGCCCATTGTCCAATCCTTTAAGAATTATCAGGGTTGTGACTCTGTTCCTCTGACAAAGACCTTATACAGTTCCTCCACCAGGAACTCCTTCAGCATGTAACTTCCTCGTTGCAGATCCATCACCACTGTGATGGCCTCAACCTTGAGTTAGTTTTTTAGTGGTCTACCAAATATCCCCTTAAGGAATATACACATGCATCTTTGTTAACTTACATCTATGATGTACTTAACCACTTTCCTAATCCTAAGCCTTCATGTAGCTATCATAGTTATATTTCATAGCCTACATACATTTCCATTTTTTAAAGTTAGTCATCTCAGGATTTATTCACAGTCCTTCTCATTGTGATCTGCAAAGGCATATACATTTGCCTCTTATCATGACAGTAGAGTATCCTTACTCATTTACTCTTTCATTTAATTGCACTGGATTTTTTTTTTTTCTTGGGGATATGGAGTACATTCCCTTTAAGCTATCCTTCAAGACAGATCCTTCACGACTCTTCAAAACGGAGTCAACCATGCATCCATGGTATTCGTTCAATTTTGGCAAGTGTAAGTCTTGCCTCACGTTTCACTCATCAGGGCCATCATGTTGGGCCTTTAGTATACTTATACTCTTACATCATACATGTGCATTACTTGCACATTTTATACATCATTCATACCTTACTGATATGAGTATCAGGATTCTTAATAGGAAGCTCCTCAGTGCATTAAACTCATGCACTACTCATTATACTGGCTTACACCCTCTCCTCACGCAACCACCGGTGGTGACCACGATCCAAGTTTAAAAGGGCGCTTCGCATTTCACGATTTCGGGACTTCTATTATGGAGAACCTCGAATCCTTTGATCTTCAGAATTGCAAAATTCCGGTATCTCCTCGCAACTAACCAGTGTGCTACTTCTCGAGATCGAACAACCCGAAACGTTTTGGTTCTTTTTGAATGGATCTTGAGTCTAGATCCCATCCAAATCTTCAAAATTCTTTTCTGAAGGATTTCTCCTACTATATCTTTTTAGATTTTTAAGTTACTTACAGGGCTAATCTCATAGTCCTAACTCATATGGGTGTTACCCTCTCCTTATGGAAATGACCAACAAGGGTCACTCTTGGGAATTAGCAACAGTCCCAAAGGACTTCTCAAACAAGTTATCCTCACTGTGAATTATAACCATTATAGGTTAGGTAAATCTGACCCTACATACTTTCACTAGTCCTCTCAATCATGAGGAATTATATGCTCAGGGTTTACTCTCTTAATAATACAGTGGTCATGACCTTCTAAGGATCCTACCAGTCCTTACCAGATTTCCCAAATCATGAAGGGGATCTTCCTTTGGGTATTAATCCTTACCTAACTAGCCATCTTAATCGCAAGAGACTCTACCTGTTTTAGTAGGTAGTCATCGTTACACTAAAATAGAACAACTCAGTTCATGTCCCTTGTCCGGCTCATGCAACTTCATAACACAACTTATTCCACCTCTATTATTTGCACTCAGATCTTATCAATAATAATGATCAGTGCACTCCTACTCCTATGAGAGTAGTTACCATTTTAACAGAGGGGTTATAGAAATTTTCAAATTATAGTTTCATTCTGCAGTAATTCTCTTTAACAAGAAACACAGATAACAATATCTTCTAACACGGCTCGTTCCTTAGCCCAAGCAGGCCAAGTGTTGTAACCATGCTCTGATACCACTTTGTAACATACCCACTACCTAAAATCAAAGTTTTTCGTTGAACTCTCAATAATGAGAATCCCCGAATCTTGCAGCAGAAAAATGCCAATCCCCGATCAACAGGTCTTTCATGCACCTACCCAGCTTTCTTCTCATAAACATGGTCTTTCCTGATGACCATTTCAACGTTTTCAGGGTTTCGTCCTTTCTGATGTCGAGAGTTCCTATGCTCTCGATTCCCCGATCTCCGATGAGATCTCTTTCGGCCTTAGCCCCTCCTGGCTATGCCCTCCGGTTCATATGACCGCTCTCATAAGACCACAGCTGTATATCCTCCTATCGGGGTTTTGGACTTTCAAGTGCCAAAATGCACTTGTCCTCAGGATTCACGATCCCTCGAATCCTGACTCCCCGCTATGCTGACAGCTAGCAACTCCTGCCCGCATTTAGCTTAATCAACGGCCGTGATCGTCTACTGGATCAACGGTCCCTGATCTCCCTCGGGGTTCAGGGTTTCCAATGTCGAAAAACATTTGCCTACGAGACTGTCGATCCCTCAAACCCCGATTCTCTGCCATGTTGACAACTGGCCCACACAATGGCGCTTCCTTCCTTGTCTGTTGTGCTGACAGCTGGCTCCCACTCATCGGGGTTTCAAACTTCGCGATTCGATCCTGCATAAACACTTTGTCACCAAGATCCCCGATATCCCGATGACCCAAACGTCGATCAACAACTTCCTGTCGGGACTTTCCTCGATGGCGCCGATTGCTGCCACGCGTCCTCCTCTAATGGACAGTCTTGATTTCTCTGGGATTTCGAGACTTGTGATGTCCCAATTCTTTTGACCTCAAGAACTCCGATTTTCCGATGCCGAATATCCCGACTCTCTTCATATTTCTGACACCTGTCTCCCCAAAATAACGGCTCGGATTTGTGTCAGGGTTTTCACTATGGACTTCCCCTATCCCTTGTCCATGAGAATGCCGATATACTGATGACCCCGGGATTTTACCTACGCCTATGAGAGTTTAACTCCCACGCAACTCCTGACAGATCCGATGACTGTCGGGGATTTGGACCCAGATCCAATGGTCCAGATCTCTTCTTCTGTGCACACTCCAGAGACTAAACTCTGGGCATCTTCTCCCGATCCAACAACTGACGGGTATCTGCTCAAGATCTGACAGCTCAGATCTGTCCCACCACGCACACTCTTCCACTACTTCATGGATGTGGAAAGAGCAATGGTCCAAATGTTCTCATGGACCTTAGGATCTACGATCCTGATTTCCTCGTTGTTCACGAAGAAAGAGGGAAAAAGGGGTCAAGGTATGTAACTCCCTTGTTACTCTCATCAATCTAATGGTCGCGAATGACTATGGGTCGTCCGACGAGATCTCATTCATCGATTTGTTGCTTATCCCTACGCTGCTACATTGAAACCTTAAGAGGGTCATTCCTCCTCGTACCTGGTTATTAAGACTTGCCCATTTAAGTCCTTTTTCCAGGTTCTTGGAAAACCTTTCTCAGGAGGGAATCTTTGTAAGAGATCTATTCTGGGGCTTTCCTAGAGACGGATAAGGGGAAACAACTTCCCGAGAACGGGCTGGAAGCCTAAATTAGTTCAATCTAGGCATAATTAGATTTATTTATCAACGTAAATCGTGCATGGTTTCCTCTGTGATAAGCATATATCAATTCATTCATATCAAACACTGCGCAGACATTTTTACACTGAAATCGTTCACAATTTCACAGTTCTATGAGCATATATATACATATATCAGTATATAAATTTCAAGATGCAATATGTAAGATACTTATCAGAAATACCACCAGAAGTGGGTGCAACTACTGAGAGGGGTGCTCGTTTCCACCCAACCATAGGCATAGCGACTCCCAACGGAATTACCACTAGCCACCCTCGAGCCGAGACCACGATGCTTCTAAGACTGCGTCTCTTTGTCTGCCAGTGACCAGGAGAAAAGGTTGCAATCCTTCCTCCCTGCTATCACTCACCCTGCGTAATGCCAGAGTTCCCCTCGCATCCGCCCTCTCAATCGCTTCTGCCATACGCCTTATCCTCTTGCGAGGTTGTGTGTGGCACGATTACCCTTGCACCAATCAAGCTTGATGGCTCTATGGATGGGCGATTCACCTCCTCATCCCTCACTAAGCCATCAACCTGCCAGCCTGCAAGGCATTAAATTCAGAGCCAGCAAGCCGCTTTTGGTGCTCTAGGCCAGTGGAATCCAAATACGGTATTCATTCTTGGTGGAAGTCAGCGCCACCTTTCCAAGTGCCTTCCACCGCCATCGCAGTCTCTTTTTCTACACATCCCCTCTCAACAGTCTTGCAATATAAATTCATAATGTTATTTACATTCATCGACCTTCTTCATAAGGTCCATTCACATCATACATTAACATTTTCATCATGCTTTAGCATGGTAATTCCTGTATTATGATTAATTACAAATTTGGGGGAAACAGGGTGTTACAACTAGGAAGTCGAGGGAACTCACTACTAGGAAAACTACACTAACATTCTCCTACAACTATCTCGATTTTCATCCATATCTCTTCCTCTCAACCCACCCAACCTGAGGAATGTACCCCTTCACTACTCTCAGTCGATCGGGTTGTACCATTCATTTATCAAGGTCTCTCTGACCCAGGTGACCACTAATATCACTACTAGGAACTCAAGGGAACTCACTACTAGGAAAAATACTAGGAAAACAACAATAGGAAGCTTGATGCTCCAGTGCAACTCATATAGGAGTTCACTCRTCAGGSCTGDMAACCTATTTATTMTACACRCTTGRTAGCTTWCKTATTCAGTCCKSAYARCTCCAAAACGCTCCTAAAATMGTCCATTGTTGTTTTCTCTAGCTCTAGTGCAACTCTTCATGTTGTCTCCTCTCCCCCATACAAAAACGTGATTGACTAAATCTTCCCTATGTCCCATACCAATTTCCTATCTTTGCTTGCTTTCTTGACTTACACTCTTTCCCGAGTTGATTGTACTCATTCCCATGCTCTCAATAAATATGGAATGTGACTCCTCACACCCACCCTCTTCCATGTATTCAATTATTGTGTTCTTCTACACTCAAGGGAAAATAAGAAGGTTCACTCAAAACATTAAAATCAGGAAAAATGATTGGGAATTAAATTCATGGCTTAATCCCCTTTTCTATACCCCTCCCCTCTTGTGGATTACTCAATCCCCAATCTTTTTCCATGGCCCCCAACAACTAATATCACATTTTGTTTATTAAAATTTAGAAATACAATTCGCATATATATTGCTTGTCTATGGCCATACATTATATCTACATTATGCATTAATTAAACTGGGGATTATAGCGAGGACGTTACAATCAAAGTTGATATGCAAAATTTATGTCTCTCGCAAGTTAACCTACTGTGTTTAACACCATGGTATGAGTGGATGCCACATCATCCCTCATTAGTCAAAACGTGTGGGGCTAGCCACATGTGGAATTTCAAGAATATTCTAGAAGCTCCAAACCTAATCACTAATTGAGGGTTAAGGAAGTCAAAGTTCTAACCCTATACAACTATCAGGCTATGTTAAATGTTGGGCCACTAGGAGGAGAAAGGGTTATGTTATTTTTCTTTGTATATTGTTCCATAACTGAGCAAAACATTTAAGAATTGTATTTTGTGAGAATAACAGAGGAGGAAGAGAATTCTATAGCAGTCATTCAAGACACAGTGTCAAAAGCTAACTCCATAGTGAGCTCTCATTCCTTTGTATGTTCATTTTTATAACTGAAGAAAAGAGAGCAAAGCATAGGCCTCACCCTCCCACTAGGTTTTCTCCCATATTGTGTTTCCTAGATCAAATATTTTGTTCATTTGTGTGGATGGTATGTACAATGTATTTTGTGCATGTTCTTTTGTTTTTATGTTTCAGTTATAACTAATCCGAGATCCAAGGAAATAAACTACAAAAATACGAGATTTTAGAATGGTTTAAGATATGTTGTGAAAAATTGTTCCAATGAATATCCACAATAGTTTACAGATCAACACTCAAGTACATAGGAAATGAACATAACACATAAGTGACACACCCATGCATGTAAGTGTTGAACCTGCAAAATGCACTACACTCAAGCACATAAGCGACACACTCACAAAAATA
The DNA here is from genome assembly GCA_000966675.3 of Picea glauca. Classification (NCBI taxonomy): domain Eukaryota; kingdom Viridiplantae; phylum Streptophyta; class Pinopsida; order Pinales; family Pinaceae; genus Picea; species Picea glauca. The sequence continues at coordinate 33,346 of JZKD02S2116893.1, forward strand.
AATGGCACACCTAATATAAGAAATGCACCAATTCATATAAGTGACATCACCATACATAAGCAATGTCTTGATGCACATAAGTGATGCCCTCATGCACATAAGCAATGCACCTAACATAAGAGACACACTCATGCCTATAAGTGACACACTCATCCACATGAGTGATACACCTAACATAAAAAACATACTCTTGCACATGGACACAAACAACACATCCACGCTCATACACATAAGGACGCAATCATGCATGTAAGATAAGTGACAAAATTATACACATAATGTGTTAACCCTTAATCCCAAATTCAAGGATCATTAACAATACAAATATGCTTAACATGTACCTCATAACCATATTTAACACATGCATGTATAGCCTATCAACCTCGTATAACGCATTGACTTGTAGCTCCTATTAATGTTGAATCCTAAACTATTAATCTCTGACACCTCATGGTTGAACCCTAAAGCATGCATGCCTAACCTACTATACAATACCCCCCAATGTTCAATACACTAACCTCTATAACTCACTATTTTTTTTATCCCTATCATACTAACCCTTAATCTATGCAAGCCTAACCTATTAACCCCTAAACCCTAACCTCTAACACCTAATGCATGACTAACTAATAGCTCATAGGTACTAACTCATGGATGAATAGCACATTACCCATAAACCCACCATGGTACATGTAGAGTGTCTAAATATGGAGGCCTATTTCTGTATGTACATATTTTCTATTTTGTGAAATTATCCTTATTCTGAGTGGGGAAGTTGCTAGAATATTTATTCTTAGATGAATCGGGATTTATAGTGGTCCATCTAACTGAGGAGGCTAAGAGTAGAGGCTTAATAGATAGATCTTGATATGCAAATTATAGAATTTTGGATGTGAATGAATTCAAAGTTTACAAGTGATCGATGGTAACTTTTTGAAAAACTATACGTGCCTTAGTGGAGAGGCCATTTATAATATGTTTTGGTTATGGAGGGTGATATATACTCATGAAGGACGAGTTGCTCAGATTTTCAATCAACACAAAGATTCATATGGAACCTAAATCAACAAGGTCATGGAAAGATCAATTGATTAGAGCTCAAGTTTGTTAAGCACCTAAATCGATAAGGTCATGGAAAGATTAATTGATTAAATCTCAAGTTTGTTAATCCTCTTTCTTATTAATATTGAGATCTAATATTGCTTTATTACTTTCATAAAAACAATCAACCTAACCCTATGTCATGTGAGAATGTGAAATTGATTATTGTATTTGAAACAATAAACTAAATTTTCAATTCGAAGAACAATGCCATCAAGATCAAGTAAATTATCTCATAAGAAGAACTTCTACTTCCTTTTGCATAAAGAAAAAATAAAATAGGAGAAACCATGTACTATAGCTAAACTCATTAGCCTTTAATGTCTACCCTTTGTAGTGGGAATCTAAACCTATGTGCTTCTATTAGAAAATAATCCACAACATTATCCTCTTTCACCTCATGAACATCAACATCCTTCAAAGATTCAGTGCCAAAATAGTGGCAATTCGTACTATAGCAAAATCAGTACTCATCATCCATAGATTCCCCATGTCATTGGGTATTTATTTTTCCTTTCCCCTCATAAGGATGTCTCTTAGAATCCAAAAATAAAAATCACACATTCACTCCCAAGGATACTCTATTAACATTCTATCTCACTAACACTAACCCTAACCTATTAACATCCCCTATGCATGCTACCTATGACCATAGATTTTTTTCTTGGAACATCTATTATGCCATGATAATTATTAGTCCTTAACCTTGTTTTTGACTGATTGGGTGTCCCTAGTCCTTGTCCTACTCATTTTTCATGATTTTCTGTTAAAACTCTATTTTTACCTCTTGGTTTGGAAGATCATTTTTCAATCTTTATTGCACATTTTAAATGATTTTTGAGGTTTTTAAAGATTAGGATTTGATATGAGAATTTTTTGTCACATTACTTGTCGTTTAATTATTTGAATTTTCAAATTTTCCAAGTTAGAAAAGCGTTGCAAGAATAGCGCTATTCCTGCAGCATCAGGAATGATCATTGTCCTGCATGTGCCACCATGCCCATATCATGTCCTAACATTTTAAATCATGATTAGAGGATCTAAATACCTCTTTTTGATCTTTTTTATGATGTTATTCGTATGATAACAACTATATTCAGAGGATTGAGTTGTACTCCCCACCTCGACATCAAATCAAGATGCCCGATTATCATGAATGAAATCATTATCTACCTATTTTTGCATGACTATTGTTCTATGCAGGGTTTGTAGGTAAAGATATAACTTCTAGTTTTTAACAGCTCTCGGGAATTTAAGATTTGAACCTCGATATTCTCAGAATTGTCTACACGATCATATCAACGATATGGCACCCAAAAAGAGTGGTCAGATAATCAGATTAGAGCCTGAAGGAACATAATTTCTCGAATCATTCCATCAGATGGCGCAGAAATTCAAGGATGTTGGTTGGTTCAACTTTTTCTCAACGTTCCATGGTCATGACAAATAGATCTCAATGACGTTTTCACAGAATTCTGATGGCTTCGAATCTATGGTTGACAAATTTCTGATGCATGTGACAACACATTCTATTGCTAAATCTTGTAGATTACCAGTATATGGGGAAAGATGGTGGAAGAAGGAGAATGTAGTCATGGAGTTTGTGAATCTGTTTCTTATTTCAGAAAAGAAAAACCCTAACTGAAGCAAGGGTATACCACACAACTAGGTAAGGAAAGAGTGACACATTGACTTGATAATTATACACAAGTACATTACATGAGAAGGCAGGTTTTCCCTGGTCCATCTCTATCATATCATATTGTTGATTCATGTAAATGGTTATTACCCTCTTAAATTACCCTATTTTCTATTAAATTTTTTATCCAAGATGTCTAAGAGGATCCAGTCCCATCCTGCTACAGTAAAAACAATCTTTTTCATCAAGGTTTGATTAGAACATTAGTAGTCTTCTCCTTAAATGAAGTCCATAGATATTGGGACCGGTTAATCCAGTGCTTAAAACCGAATCTACAGTCAACCAAATCCAAAAATGTCAAGGGGAAAAATCATGTTAAAGAGAAACAGACTTCTCAAGCCACCAAAATTTTATTGAAAGAAGATTCACCTGCAACTAGGGTAACTCGTGTTGGCAAGAGAAATTTACAAACTCAACAAGCTATTGGTGATTTTCCTGTAGGTAAAGATGATGATAAAGGCACTACTAGTCGAGGTAAGAAGCCTAAAACGAATGAAGAGACTGGCGTTTATCCAGATCCAGATATAAAGAGGGAATTTCATGAATATGAAGTTTACACCACAAGTCCAGTTCAGACTCCAATCAAACAAAAACAACAATCTACAGGCAAGAAGACTGTAAAGTGTAAAAAACAGATTAAAAAGCAAACACCTATACCTAAATTCCCTAGAAGGAATTCTACCAGAGATGATAATAAATTTAGACTGAATTCAAAAGCAATGTTTCATCCTTCCACCAAGAAGGAGAATCTTATAATTATAGAAGATAATTCAGAGGATTCAAAGAAGCAGATCAAAAAATAGGTAGCGACGTCTTCTTTACACATAACAGAGAAGGAATTTGGGGACTTGAAGAAGAAAAAAGAAAAGGGAAAGCATATTTCACAGTACTCCAGAAGACCCATGACCAGAGCAACTACAAAATCAGCTTTAGTATCTGAATCTATATTTAAGGACACAAATGCAGTTTATGATGACATAAATGATCTTTTTCCAGAACTAGACCAGATGCAAGACCTTCTAGAAACCAGAGACTCTGACAACACTGAAGATGAATACCTTAGTTCTGGTCTATATTCTAAATATATATGTGATTAAATCAATAAAACCCCAAGCTACTATAGATCTGAATTTACCTACCCATGTAAAGGAATATCTAGAATTTAAAGTGAAATCAAGGAAGGAAAAAGACAGAGTAAAGGAGATGCTAACACAACAGGGACACATGTTTTGGGAACTGTAGCTATGTTTTCTTATGGAAGCACTACATCTACATGCATTTATTCAGTCAGTGGTACTGGAAACAACTTATTTGAAGGCAGTGTTGCAAATGTTGCAATTTTAGAGGCTCAATTACTCAATTCTGTCATCCAACAATCTACCTTTATTTTTACTATATCACATGTTCTCTTTGGAATAACATACATTGGACTTATGGTACCACAATAGGTTTCTTACAATTGAAATCACCCATTCTATGAACCTCATATGGTGTCTCAATAGTTGGCTTATACAACCTCAAAAAATAAGAAGAGCCGAAATCAATACATGCATACTTTGTTGTTTACCTATTTTAGTCTTTATCCTCAAGAGTGGTTTTAGAACAGATGGAGATGAATTCGTTAAAACCAAAAGAGGTTTTTGTTGGGAAAAGACCCCTTCAGAAAAAAATCTCTCGGTTTTTACACAGTTATCACATTTTAAGATATTCAAATATATCTTTGAGGCATAATTTTCAGAGATTTCACAATAAATAATTTATTGTTTTAGTCAATAATTTTAGACAAGGTTTCAAAACAGATGGAGATGAATTTTTGGAAACCAAAATAAAATTTTGTTGGGAACGAACCCCTTCAAAAAAACCTCTCCTAGTTTTTACACAACTATCATAGTTTTGGAGATACAAAGAGATATTTGGACCATATTTTTCAGGAATTTGCCAGATTTATTTTCCTAAAAAACATCATGGACAACAATTGATGAGCCACCTCATCAATTCGACTTGGATATCAGATCTGATATCCTCCTTGATTATTTGAAACAAAAAACTAAATATTGATGAGGAGGTTTTCAGGTCCATTTCTTTTGGATCTTGATAAATATGTATCATTTCTATATAAACAGGGTAGAAGGAGAAGTAAGGGGTCGATAAGTTGGGCATTCAAAGACCTTTTTATAAAATACATTTTAAGACAGTTTATATTCCATATTGATACTAAATGGCAAAGGCATGTTGATGGTTAGATCCTCTTTCATATCTTATTCTATTTCTTTTCTTACTTGAAGTCATTTCTTCTGTTGCAATGCATTTGATTTCTTGATTTTAAGTAACATAGTGAAAACTTTGTTGTTTTTGTTTATTATCAAGATTTTCTTCAAGTACATGTTCTTTATCCTCAATGATATTTTGAAATATGAAATCCATATGGAGTTGACAAACTACATACTCTCATATATTCCCTTCTTTATTCACATTATTTTCTGATCTATTAAGGTGACTACCATTTACTAAATCAGTGGGATGTTTTCTTGCTTTTACATTTGAGTTATATGTTTATTTGAATTCTTGAACCAACTTTCAACCATTTTCTAAAAATCTATTTCAAAACCCTTAAAAAAATACCATTGCAATAACCTGACAATGCCCTAGCTTTCCCTCTCATAGTCAAGTGCAACTTTAGAGACTAACATCTTTTGGCGTCGTTGTCGGGGATGAAGGAACAAAGAATTTATCCTTGGGAGAATGACAACGATCAATTCTATCTCTTGATGGTGAACAAGAGTTGGACACTTTTTATGACTGTATCATTTACCTGGTGACTCCATGAAGGAAGAATCCATTAGCAACTCCACTAATCCAAGATGTCGAAGGCTATGGAAACCATTTTGGCTCGTAGGTTTGCTCCATTTGATTTCTCCGGTATTCCAGGTTTTCCAAATGTTGTGCCTACTATGCATGAATGGGGAGACTACCTTCCAATGATCCAAAAAGGATCCATAGAAGCCTAAGAAAAACTCAGGACACTCAAAATGGCTTTAATAGACAAAGAAAGGGCAAAAATACAAAGTTCCCAAAACTCAGTTAAAATTCCATGGTCGCGAAGAGCGTGTCACAAGATTTCTAACAGTGAACACGACTCGTCAAACAGAATTACAGATCAAAAAACATAAGTGGTCAAAGTTCAGGTCAAACTTGGTTAAAAAGTCAAAAGGTCAAGGTGACATGTGTCTCCACTGAAAGGGTGACATGTGGCATGTCCGTACAACTGACGTGAAAGAGTGTTGAGTTGGCATGGGATGATGTGGCAAGGTCGTACAAGTTTGATGGCAGAAACGTGGGAGAATTAGGTTGTGAGAAATGTCATTTTCGTGGGCAAATATTATGGTGCCACGTGGCTCAGTCGTGGGCTACCATAGGGCACCCCTCCAGTCTAGTTGGCAAGTGGTAAAATTATATGACTCCCCAAGAGTCGAAATCCTAACGTCCTAGACCAAAGGCCTTACAACTCCGCGCTAGCCAACATACCACTATGTATTTCTTGCTTATAATATGACAATAATATTATTTAAGTTTAATGATTTATGTGGGCGGAAAAGGATAGGGGCTATGCCTTCGGCCCAACCCTTGGCTATATGCTAAACCATGCAACCACATTTCAAACACACACCATGTATGGCATACCTGCCATATTATCGGCCATTCTAGTATTTAGCGTGCATGCCAAATATAGTTGCAACCACATGCTAAAAGGGGAGTCCACGGGACTCGATCACGGGACCTCCACCAAACAAACGCTCTAAATATAGCCCCACCTACCAGCGCACCAAGCACCCTCTTTATTGCATAACCACCAAATTTTTATATAAAAAGGGGTGTCCACCAGTGTACAGGGACAGAGGAGAACCAAGAGCGCACCCATATGGATTTTGGCATGCATTTCAAGATTTTATCAATCATTTATTGCAGAGGCATGGCACGAAAATCGAGGCAGGGGTGTCTCTTGGGCCTGAAAGTGATAGACTCGGATCGAGGCGTGGAGACAATCATTTTTAACTAATTCGATGCCATGAACGCAGTGGTGATGTTAGTTTTCTGATCTGAGAAAATATTTTGTAGCTTAACTCCAGAATGAGGTATACAGATGTATTTTGACCAATTCTTTTGTAGAGTTAATAAAAAGACCTACCCATTTGAGAGCAGGACCCAGAGACGTAGTCCACCAGGGAAAAAATACGTTATCAAGTTCTTTGTGTTCATATTGAATGGTTATGTCTCTTTCCTTTTGAGATTTTCCTTCTTTATGGTGTACTTTAGTTTATGCTCATTTTATGCAATTCTTTAAAATGTCACCTATGAAAAGGTCCTGGATCATGTTGGTATCAGAGCAGTTGTCTTTGATTTGAATTGTTGAGTATGAATGCTTACTAGGGCCAAGAATAAGCAGGGTGAAGGAAATATTAAGATGTTCAATCCCAAAGTTGGTCATGCATCCCAAAGGAGGAAAATAGTAGCAGAGGACAAGCGTGATGAACAGGAGAAAAACTTTCACATGGTCTTTTATCACATGTCATAAATAGTTGAACGAATCTATGGAGATTACGAGAAGATGATGAAGAAGAAAGGGAATAAAAAGGAATCACCACCAGATGATGATGCTTTGGTAAACCAAGGGGCTGGAGGAGATCCTCCTGAGCCCCCATATTCACTTTCAAGTTCTAGTTCTTCCTCCTCTAAGCATTCTCATCACTCTTAACATTCTAACCGTAAAGCCTCTTTTAAGAATCCATTACTAAAGCTTGATGTAAAGTTTGTTTTACCTATGTTTAATGGAGATGCTAATCCTGAAAAACTAGATAATTGGATCCTACAAGTTGAATTATATTTTCGTGTTCAACATATTGATGAAGAGGAAGTTAAAGTGCAACTGGCTTCTCTTCAGTTGGAAGGCACCGCTCTAGTATGGTGGGAGATAAAGCTTCAGTACATAAGTAAGTGTGGTAATCTTCTTTCCTCATGGTCAGAATTTAAATCAGAGATAAGGAAGTAATTCTATCCATTAGGGTATTTACATAAAGCGATGATGGAATGGAAAACATTAAGGCAAGGTAAAGGTCAGACTGTACAAAGTTTCACAGAAGAATTTAGGAAGAAATCTATAGCATTGAACATTCCTTTAGATTCTTATGAAACTTTAATGAAGTATATTGGCACACTTCATAGTTATATTCGTCATACTTTACTCTTGTTTAACCCCACTAGTCTTGACGAAGTTTGTGTGCAAGCCACTCACCTTGAGAATAGGGGGAAACATGTTCAAGAAGATCCCACGAAGAAACTTTCAAGTTTCCCACAAAATACTTTCAAGAAGTTTAAAAGGAAGGAAAATAAGACCACTACAGTGACAAGAGGAGGAGGAAAACCATCTTGCACTCATTGCAAGAAGGGCGGTCACGATGAAGAACATTGTTGGAAACTGCATCCAAAAAAGAAACCAAAACCGTTCGGTGGAAAGGGGAAGACAAAGACCGTTGCTACAGTGCAGCAAGACCTAGGTTCCGATTCAGGATATGAAGGAAAGATCACAACGGTTGGAGTACAAGGAAAAGATTCTCTTCATGCTAGTTCAAGTTCCAATGATGAATCTCATATTGATGAATGAAAGAGGAATGAGTTATTTCATATAAGAGTTGTATCTAAACATACTAAGATAGATACATTATTCGATCCGTGTTCCCAAGTAAACTTAATATCTGAAGCACTTGTCAAGAATAGGGTCTTGTAACGAAACCACATCCAAATCCTTATCCTCTTGGTTTGGTATGTGATAAAGAAAAACTTAATGTCACCAAACAATGTAGGATCATATTTGCTTTTTCTTCAAAGTTGATTGATGAAGTGGATTTGGATGTTGTACCACTTGATATATGTGGCATAGTGTTGGGGAGTCCTTATCTTTATTATAGAAAAACAGTATTTTTTCGTCATGACAACAAATACCACCTTACTAAAGGGGGAGTGGAATATATTGTTAGATCTCACAACATGAGGGTAAATACAACACTTGTTAGTGCAGGACAAATGAAAAGGCTAATAACCACTAATAAGAGATATGTACTCATGGTCATCAAAGAGAAAGATGTCAGGACATCTGACGCTTTCCAAGGATGTGATCCATCTCATAAAAATGAATTAATTGATATTGTTTCTAATTATGATGATATTTTTTAGGAACCAAATGGATTATCTCCTAAGAGCAAAATCCAACATGAGATACATCTTCAACAAGATTCTCCTCTTCATAATGTGGGCATGTACAGGATGTCAGTTGTGGAGATGACAGAGATCAAGAAGCAAGTACAGGGCTTATTGGATCAAGGGGTCAGCAGGCCGAGTTCATCTCCTTGTGGTTCTTCGATCGTGATGGTGCCAAAAAAAGATGGAACATGGAAAATGTGTGTCGATTACCGAGCCTTAAATAAAATCATGGTGAAAAATAGATACCCTCTTCCTCGTATAGATGATTTAGTTGATCAATTGAAGAATGTTTTTTATTTTACTAAGTTCGATTTGCGCAGTGGATATCATCAAATCAAGGTTGCAAAACATGATGCATGGAAGACTGCCTTTAAAACCAATCAGGGATTGTTTGAGCGATTAGTTATGTCGTTTGGGCTTTGTAATGCTCCGACAAATTTCATGTGTGTGATGAATGAGGTAATCAAGCCTTTCCTATATGACTTTGTGATTGTGTATTTAGACAACATTCTTGTTTTTAGCGGGACTTGGGATGAACATGTAAGGCATGTAAAACAAATATTGGATACTTTGCAAAGGGAAAAGTTGTATGTGAAAATGTCTAAATGTGAATTTGGAAAGATTGCACTTGTATACTTAGGTCATATTGTAGGAGGAGGACAATTGAAAATTGATCCTTCCAAAATTGAAGTAATTGTAAAATGGCTTGAGCCAAAGAGTGTAACAGAAGTCCGAAGCTTCTTAGGTGCAGTCCAGTATTGGAGGAGATTCATTCCCAACTTCTCCTTTATAACAACTCCTTTGCATGCCTTAACTAGTGTGAATAACACTTTTTAGTGGGAAGGAAAGAAACAAAAATATTTTGACACTTGAAGGAGAAGATCAATACCACACCAGTATTAGGACTATCGAATCTTCAACATCTTTTTGAGATCGAGACAGATGCCAGCGGATACGCTATGGATGCAGTATTGATGCAATATCGTAAGCATATCTATTACCACTCTGAGACTTTTAACCAAGTTGTTGTTAACTATCCTACATATGATAAGGAGTTGTATGCATTAGTCCAAAGCATAAAGAAATGGAAGCATTACTTGTTAGGTAAGGAAACAATTATACATACAGATCACCTGCCCTTACAGTATCTTCAAGAACAAACCAAACTACAACAATATCAACACTATATATGGATGGGTTTCCTACAACAATTTCATTTGGTAATCAAGTACAAGAAGGGTACAAGTAACAAGGTAGTTGATATACTTTCTAGACCTCCTATTGTTGCTTCTATTATTTTGAAGAATACTTCTTTATCTCATGATAGCTATGTAGAGCAATATGCAATCGATGAATATTTTAAAGAAGTATATGAGAAGCTAAACCATGGTGCATAGGTAGAGAACTATTATCTACAAGGAAAATTACTCTATCATCTTGGGAAGCTATGTATTCCTACAAGTGAACGAGTCCATGTAATACGAGAAGCTCATACTTCTCTTGTGTCTAGGCATTTTGAGGTAGTAAAAACTATGGCTTATTTGCAGAGGTTTTGTTATTGGCCTCAAATGAAAGCAACTGTAACTAAATATGTAAAGGGGTGTGTGATGTGTTCTACTTGTAAGCCCACTAATAGAAAATTGAGGCTATACTCATCACTTCCTGTTCCATCCCATCCATGGGAAATCATTTCCATGGATTTTGTAGGGGGTTTACCAATGACCAAAAGGCATCATGATTATTTGTATGTCATAGTGGATAGGTTCAACAAGATCTGTATCTTGATGCCATGTAAAAAGAAGATCAATGTTGAGAAGACTGTTAATCTCTTCTTTTAGTATGTTTGGGTTCATTTTGGGTTATCCACATCCATTGTCTCGGATCGAGATACTCGATTCCTTGGAGATTTTTGGAATAGCTTGTGGAAAATGATGGACACCAAATTGAAGAAGAGAACTGCTTTTCATCTGCAGACCGATGGACAAACAAAGGTGGTAAACATAACAATGGTACTTTTGCTTCGAGCCTACTGCATCAAGAATCCTAAGTTATGGGATGAACATATACCCTATGTACAACATTCTTATAACCGAGCCTTACATTCATCCACTCAGAGTTCACCTTTTGAGACGTGTTTTGGGTACCTACCAAAGGTTCCTTTGGACTTGATGTATGGTAGAGATGCCGATGTAAATGAAGAATGAACAGAGGACAAAGCCCGCAAGTTCATCTAGAGGATTCAACAGATACACTAGGAAGTCAGGGAACAATTGGAGAAGAGTCAAGCACAATATAAAGCTCGGCATGACAAGCACAGGTTTGATCATTAGTTTCAGTTTGGAGACCGGGTATGAATTTGTATTAGCAAGGAACAATTGAAGGTTGAAGTCAAGAAACTCAAGCCCATCCGATATGGACCCTTCACTATCTTGGAGAAAAGTGACACTAATGCTTTTCGTTTAGATCTTCCACCGTATATGAAAATTTACTCCATTGTGAACGTAGAGAACTTGAAACTTTTTAAGCATCCCATGATCATGGATCGGGATGAGGAAGTTTCAATACCTTCAGTTGATGAGTTTTCACCTAAGTACTTGGATGATTTATAGGAATATATCATCCTAGATAGAAGGACGAGGACTTCACGTAGGGGTGATGTTGATTATCTTCGAGTAGGATTAAAGGGCACACATCCAAGCAAGGCAAAGTGGATTGAGAAGGACAAAGTGAGGGGACTCTTCCCTCACTTACCAGTTGATTGATAAAAGCTTTTTGTGGTCCAAAAAGCTCTCAGTGGGAAGGTGTGATCCAAAAAGGATCCATAGAAGGCTAAAAACAACTCAGGACACTCAAAATGGCTTCAACAAATAGAGAAAGGGAAAAAATTCAAAGTACCCAAAACTCAGTTAAAATGGCATGGTCGTGAAGAGCACATCACAAGATTTCTAACAGAGAAAATGACTCGTCAAAAGGAGTTACGGATCGAAAGACATAAGTGCTCAAAGTTCAGGTCAAACTTGGTCAAAAGGTCAAGGTCACAGGTGTCACCATTGCAAGGGTGACACATGGCACGTCCGTACAACTGATGTGGTAGAGTGTTGAGTTGGCATGGGATGATGTTGAAAGGTCGTACATGTTTGATGGAAAACCTGTGGGTGAATTAGGTTGTGAAAAGTGTCATTTTCATGGGAAAATTTTATGGTGCCACATGGCACCCCTCCAGTCTAGTTGGAAAGTGGTAAAATTATATGACTCCCCAAGAGTCAAACTCCTAACTTCCTAGCCCAAAGGCCTTACAACTCTGCGCTAGCCAAAATACCACTATGTAATTCTTGTTTATAATATGACAAGAATATTATTTAAGTTTAATGTTTTATGTGGGTGGAAAAGGAAAGGGGCTAGGCCTTCGGCCCAACCCTTGGTTATATGTTAAACCACATGACCATGTTTCAAATGCATGCCATATATGGAATACCCACCATATTATCGGCCATTCTAGCCAGTTAGTAACTTCCTGCCATATTTAGCGTGCGTGCCTAATCTAGTTGCAACCACATGCTAAAAGGGGAGTCCACGGGATTCGATCCCGAGACCTATGCCAAACAAACGCTCTAAATATATCTCCAACTACCAGCGCAACAAGCGCCCTCTTTATTTCATAACCACCAAATTTTTATATAAAAAGTGGTGTTCGCCAGTGTATGGGGACAAAGGAGAACCAAGAGCATACCTGTATGGATTTTAACATGGATTTTGGCACACATTTCGAGATTTTCTCAGTGATTTATTGTAGAGGCAGGGGTGTCTCTTGGGCCTGAAAGTGCCAGACTCAGATCGAGGCGTGGAAACTTTCATTTTTAGGTAACTCGACACCAAGAACGCAGCGGTGATTTTAGTTTTCTGATATGAGAAAAAAATTTGTAGCTTAACTCCATAATGAGGTATACTTATGTATTTTTCCCAATTCTTTTGTGGAGTTAATAAAAAAACCTACCCATTTGAGAGTAGGGCCCAGAGACATAGTCTACCAGGGACGAACTTCGTTATCAAGTTCTTTATGTTCATATTGCATGCTTATGTATCTTTCCTTTTGAGATTTTCCTTCTTTGTGGTGTACTTTAGTTTATGCTCATTTTATGCAATTCTTTAATAAGTCACCTGACGAAAAGATCCTGGAACATCCAAGGTTCAGAGGAGATGATCACGATCATCCTGCACAACACTTGATTGGTTTTCATCAATACATGGACCAACTTGATATTCATCAATACAAGTGCCTCACAGTTGAAATTTCCCATTCTATGAACCTCATATGGTGTCTCAATAGTTGTCTTATACAACCTCAAAAAATAAGAAGAGCATAAATCAATACATACATACTTTGTTTTTTACCTGTTTTAGTCTTTATCCTCAAGAGAGGTTTTAGAACATATGGAGATGAATTTGTTGAAACAAAAATAGGTTTCTGTTGATAACG
>JZKD02S2116904.1:19398-32940 GCA_000966675.3 Picea glauca
TGATGGTGCAAGATTTGACAGCCTGGTTGAGGATGGGTTGTCGTGTGAGGATTTCACCCATTAAGGTAATGGCGTGATGGTGCAAGATTTGACCGCCTGGTTGAGGATGGGTTGTTGGCCATGCTATATAAGCAATTAGCTGCATCGAAATTTGCCAAGCCGTCTTCCTTGCACACATTGCTCTAACTGAAGTTCATAAACATAGACTACAGGTATTTCTTCCTCAACAATGAATCGATAATGCACAGAAGAAACCACAGTGTCTCCATCACCTGTCCAGTGACACTCATGCACCTCTTCCATATTATTTATATTAGAAAGATGTTCATTGTCAGCACTTTGCATACTCCGCACAAAATATACCAGGCTTCAAGAGAAACTATTTCTTTGMGCTTTATTTTCTCTTCTGCAGCCCATTCTGGTCCATATGYACCCTGCATATTCACCTTCGAAAGCTCTTGGATGTAATGCTTTAGTGGGGAGGAAAAATGTTCTCCTGATCCTGATTCCAGACAAACTAAAAGGCCGTTTCGGTCATATGTATGAAAAGCAGGGAAGCCAAATAGATGATCATATTTCATATAGACAGATTTAATGGCTTCATCAACAACCTTTCGGGTAAGCAATTGTTTTTGTTTTTATTTTTGGTTTTATTTTCATTTAACATTTCTTTGGTTTATTTTTATTTTTTTGTATACATAATATATTGATTATATTCCTCTATCTTATGCATATCATGATCTTTATGATTTACAAGTGGCTAGAACATAGATGGAAGAATGGAACAGGTTTGAAGGACTCCTTCCTGCTACCCTTTCATCTATTTGAGAGTTATCATAAGGGTTTCAGGGCTACATGCCAAGATTTTCAGGGTTGCTTTCAATATATATATACCCTATATAAACTATTTAGTGTTTCAATATAACTATTTAGGGGTTGTTTAAATTTCTGGGTTAATGTTGGAACAGTTAGTCCTAAGCTTTTCTTCTTACATGGTGGTAGGTGGGTAGGCCCTGGTCCAAGTTTTTAAACCAGAGCTCTGATACCATGTGTAAGGTTTGTCCAAACAGAGCCTTAAAAACATAAATTTAAATATAGAATTTCTATCATAATTTCTTTTGTGTTTTATATTCAACATAATAACTATTCATTGTTCCACAAAATTTAAAATTGAGTATCATGATAATGAATAACATATTCAGCATAGTAAGGTTAGCGAAGGCGGCTGGATGGTAAAGTCGTTCTTGCAACGAAGGTCAGGTCTTGTGCTCAAACCCAAGCAAGGACCTGCTCTAGCTGCAGAAAGATTAACTGGGCCAAGCCCGCATACCTTTCACAGAACCGAGTATCATGGTATGTTGACTCGGGAAAGTGTTTTAGCTCTACAACTAGGGTTTAGAATTTTACAGTCGCTGCCACAAACTGCGTCTCCACGACAGCGGCCCTGCGGGGGCTCATGGCTCACATGGAAGGGGCGCCGACTGGCGTATCCTACAGCCATGCCACGACAAACGGGAACCTCGAAGTAGGAGGAAAACGATCGACATTTGAGCCGCCTCAAGACATTCGCTCACATCTCCTTGCGGACGGGACTTTCAAAGACTGGGAGATAGAGATTGACCCGGTTAGGGAGACCGGGCCAGCAAAAGCATCAGTACCTTGGACATCGGGCAAAGGCATTCCACAGGCACCACAGGCTCCAAAATACGTCATAATATCGCCTCGCATAGAAGAGCAGAAACAGTATATGCGAGATTATGCCCTCGTGGGGAAATTTCTAGGGCTTTGGCCCTTTGAACGTGATCTAATCAAATGGATACAACACTGGTGGAAACCAAAAGGCCATTACGACCTGCAATTGGGATCCAAGGGGTTTTTCACAATAATCCTCCACAATCTTGAGGACCGCAATCGTATCTTCGATAGGGGCCCATATTTTTACAACTCGATTGGACTTTTTCTGAGATTCTAGACAGAGAAGTTCAACCCGGAGAAGGAGGACTTCGCCCATACACCGGTGTGGATTCGAACGTATTCCCTTCCCCAGGAATTCTGGCTAGAAGAGGTCTTGGCTGGCATTGGAAACACCATTGGCATCTATGTCAAATCTTTTGAGGCCACCAAGCAGGGACGCTACACCTCATACGCGCGAATCTGTGTGTATCTGAATATAGCAAAGCCTCTCCCAGGATCCATCATGCTGGAGTATCATGACGAGGACTGGTCGCAGACCATTGATTATGAACACATCCCGTTCCAATGCAGGAAATGTCACGAACATAGTCATCTCTTTCGAGAATGCCCTCTCAACTTGGTCCACAAAGAAGGGAACCCAGAAAGAGGAAAAGACAAGGAAGGCTTTATGCAACAACCAGGGAAGAGACGGCAAGGAGGTAGAAAGCAACCAGCTCAGGTAAGTAAATATCCCTCAACCAACAATATATTTGCAATTTTGCATGATTAACCCGAGAACCCCACAACCCCGGTGAACCTGAATGTACCACCCCTGGACAAGGATCCCGAGTCAGTCAGCCAAAATACCGAACGACCCCTTAGAATAAGGAACCAGATCTNCCCCCCCGAGCTTCACAAGACCCGCAAGAGATAGAATATGAGGACGAGGATATGGAGATGGAGGAGCAAGATCTAGCAGGGGTAGATCTGGAGCATTTGGAGCACGCCTATAGGCAGCAAAAGCTTTACACTATACCCAGAGACCAACTGCGAAAGGTGCACAAAGTTTTTCTCAACTCTTCAGCTGGATCTTCAGCACACACTAGCAAGGCCTTGTGAATACAGGGTAACCAGGCAAAGAACTCAAATAAAACCCAGAAAGATGAAAAGAAAAGGGGGAGAAAATCCACAAATAAGCTAATACAGGAAATAGGAAACTTCATGGTAAACTCAGGGTAGGCCCATCTAATCTCGGATAGCTTCCCTCCCCTTTCCGCACCGCCATCCTCATGAAGATCATATCATGGAATATCATAGGTCTCAATGGACGTAGCAAACAAAAAATGCTACGAGAGCTGATAATAAGGGAAACACCAGACATTGTTCTATTGTAGGAAACAAAATGCGCATCAGAAGACATCGACAGGCTAATTCCCTATTGTTGGAGGCAGGGAAGAGCGGCCTCGATCGACGCCACAGGAACGGCTGGAGGACTGACAATCCTCTGGAACACCCAAGCCATGTTGTTGGAAAACTTCTTCACCACCAAATGGTCCATCACAGCTGAGTATAGGATTATAGGCTCAAACAAGCCCGGACATCTGACCAATGTCTATGGCCCGGCCACTCCGCGAGACAAGCAAGCCTTCCTCAAAAGTCTAAGTTATTTAGCCAGTCTCACACAGAACAATAGATGGATTGTTGGGGGGGATTTCAACATCGTCCGCAGTTTGGAGGAAGAAAAAGGTGGCTCGAGGAGGCTGGATCAAGAATCTAGATATTTCAATGACCTAATAGATGACCTTCATCTCATCGACCTAGAGGTTGGAAACAACATTTACACCTGGAAAAAAAGAAGGACAGGAACACATCAAATAGCTTGCAAACTTGATCGATTCCTCACCTCGAAAACTATCATGATGGAGGGCACAGCATTGGAATCTACCATCATGAACCTCTCTGGATCAGATCACTGGCCCATACAATTATGGCCGGATGTCCCAGCTACAACTGGCAAAAAACCCTTCAGATTTGAACAGTTCTGGCTAGAACACCCGGACTTCCAAGCAAACATCCACAACTAGTGGAGGGAGGCAGCAATTCCTCAAGAATCCAAGATGTATAAGTTCCAGCAAAAGTTAAAAAACCTCAAACAAACTCTTAAACAATGGAACATGCATACCTTTGGCAACATTTTTGAATCCCATAAAATACTGTTAGTACAAATGGATGAAATTCAACAACAGATCAGAGACCAAGGGCTGGCAGAGGAACTAAAAGACCAGGAAAGGGAAGTAACTCAACAGTTGGAAGCGAGGAAGAAACAGGAAGAAATCTTATGGAAACAGAAGTCGTGGGTTCAGTGGCTCAAAGAGGGAGAATGCAATACCAAATTATTTCACAGAACTGTCATCTAAGGGCAACATTCTAATAAGATCACACATCTTATCTCGGATGAAGGGGAAACCATCCACTCCCATGCTGATATGGAAACGACCCTGCTGGATTATTTTCAAGGTCTGCTCACGGAGCCCATCCAAGATCGACATGAGGCTATCAATAAGGTCACGTGGCATATGCCTTCCCTCATCACCCAAGAACAAAATGCGTCCCTCCTTCGGCCCTTCACCATCAAGGAAGTAGACCAGGGACTTCTGGAAACCCCAAAGTGCAAAGATCCTCGGCTTGATGGCTTCACTAGTGAATTCTTCCACCACTGTTGGCCGATGATAAGGACCGAGGTCTGGGAAATTCTGGAAGAATATCAAGCCACCGGACAGGTCCTCCAAGCTCTTAATGCTACTTTCCTTACCCTGGTTCCCAAAGAAGGGCAAGCTTATCACCCCAAGCAGTACCGGCCCATAGCTCTCTGCAACGTCATCTACATACTCCTCACCAAGGTGATAGCTCGAAGACTCAAGGCCATCCTACCAACAATCATCTCCCTTGAGCAATCCGGATACGTCGAAGGAAGGCAAATATTGGACAGTGTTATCCTGGCACATGAGGTAATTCACTCCTTGCAGAAGACCAAAACCCCTGGTATGCTCCTCAAGTTAGACCTCTCCAAAGATTTTGATGAGATAAGCTGGGATTATATGCAGGCAATGCTTCTGGCTTTTGGTTTTGATCCAGACTGGGTAAAGTGGATTATGAATCTTACCTCCACAGCTTTCTTCTCCATTCTCATTAATGGAGTCCCCTCACGACCCTTCTCTCCTTCTAGAGGGATTAGACAGGGTGATCCCCTTTCCCCTTTCCTCTTCATCATCCTGGCCGAAGGCCTCAACCGCTCCATTCATGCAGCCCTAGGTAAGAACCTTCTGACCGGCTTACCCTTGCATGACATCTCCCCCCCTATATCACATAGCCAATTTGTGGATGACACCCTTCTAATGGGCAGCCCCACTGTCCGTAAAGCTAACTCCATCCAGGAGATCCTCCAGACCTTCTCTGACGCATCCGGCCTAGATTGCAACAAGGATAAGTCTCAAATCTTCTTCTTCAAAATGCCCCCACTGATACAGCGCCACATCTTGGATATCCTGGGTTTCAACAGAAGCTCCCTTTCATCCAAATACTTAGGCATCCCCTTGATCGATAATTCCCTATGCAAATCCTCTTGGGAGCCCCTCCTTTCCTCTTTCTCTAAACGACTTTCTTCCTAGACTTATAGAACTTTGAACCTTCCCAGCCACCTCATTCTCCTCCAATATGTTCTTGAGGCCCTACCGATCTATTCTTTCTCATCTCTGGTTGCCCCAAAGTTCGTCATCACGACCATAAAAAACCTACAGAGAAACTTCATTTGGCAAGGCCTCAACAAAGGCAAGAAAATGGCAGTAGTCAGCTGGGACAAACTCTACCAGCCCAAAAAACAAGGAGCACTGGGACTAAAGGACCCCTATATAATGAATAAGGTCCTTAGTGCCAAAATTTGGTGGCGCTGGCTAAAGAACCCAAAGGACCTCTGGGCCAGGCTCTGGAGGCAGAAATATGCCCCAAATGTGGCTGAGAAAAACCTAATCCGTTGGAATGGAGACAACCCAGGCTCCTTAATCTGGACAACAGCCAGGCAGAACAGACAATTGGTGACTCAACATGCTTTTTGGGAGATTAGAAATGGGGAAACGGCTCTTTTCTGGCAAGATTTCTGCCAGCAATGGCCAGCTCTAAAAGATGAAGAATGGGCTAGTGAAATCTGCGCCCTAGCCACACAGGCAGGACTGACAAGGGTGGTGGACTACTGGCAGGACAATCCCACGGAGGACACCTAGAGATGTCGACACTTGGATAGGGAATGCCTAAATCTGGAAGCGCATTTAGAGATGATGCCTTTGCAAGAAGAGTTAGCTAAATGGAAAATACCTAAAATAGTAGGAGAAGATATGCTTCGATGGGGATACAAGCCACAGGGCACCTTCAGTACAAGGGAAGCATACCAACTTAAAACTCAATCAAACCTCCTCCCGGCTCCGAAGATCTGGAACAAAATCTGGAGTCTTAAACATTGGCCTAAGATCACTCTTTTCCTCTGGCTGGTCTCCCACTCTAGCATTCTCACTTGGGACAACCTTACGAAAAGAGGATTTGTGGGCCCTTCCCTTTGCATACTATGCGGAGAAGCAGAGGAAACTGTGAACCATCTCCTCAATTCTTTCCCTTACAAAAGTCAAATCTGGGATCAAGCGGCGATCATCATGCGCACCTTAGACCACCTCAGGGATAGCATCCTCGAAACTATAATGGAATGGAGAGACAAGGCTTTTCACTCTCCTTACCTTAATCACATTTGGAAACTCCTCCCTAGTTTTGTTCTCTGGCAAGTGTGGAAAGAAAGGAATAGGAGAATCTTCAGAAGCACCTCTATCCCGTGGAAACAGTGTTGGAGATACTTCCAGTGCAATATCATGGAGACTCTCCACCTGCGAAACTGGTCCAGCGCGGGCTTAAATTGTCCACCCTCTGAACTCCCTGTCCTCCAGTATTGGTTACAACCTCCCTCTCTTCAGACTCTCCCCTCCCCTCCTGTCACAAACCCCTCTAGCAGTCCATCCTCTTGGTCTCCCCCTCCGGAAGATTTCATCAAGCTCAGATTTGATGGAGCGTCCAAGGGTAACCCAGGGGAAGCCGACTATGGAGTAGTCTTCCGCAACCATCATGGGAATATACTCGTCATAGGTTCCGGTTCCATTGGGCACTCGACGAATAACACAACAGAACTCTGGGGACTTATCAAAGGTTTGCAATTGGCCACAAAAAACAACTTTGCCAAGTTAATTGTCGAAGGGGACTCACAAATCATCATTGGCCTACTGCGCAGGATCATAAATGGGGCCAATCCAGATAGAATCTTGCCAAGATGGCAACTCTCACACGGCCTGAAAATCATAGCAGATCTAGTGTAACCAAATCAGGCTATAATTCCAGCTCACATAAGGAGGAAAGCGAATCAAGTCGCGGATGAATTGGCCAATCTCGGCACCAAATGGAGTGGTCCAGAACTCCACTGCGACTCAGCCCGGGATCATGATCATCCTATTCTACAGCAGTGCATCCGCAAAGAGGAATCGGTGGATGTCCCCCCGGAGGGGGTGTTAGGGCGGGGCATGTGGCGAAGGGAGAGGGAGGGCATCATCCACCATGGAACTGAGCCACGTGACGGGCTCGTGCCACAGCCCATGACCCTCCCATCAGTTTAAATTCTCTTTAAGTGGATTAACGGGTGCATTTATGCATCCTTGCTGCATCGTGTGTGAGGCTTTTATCCGTGTCGTCGTATGGATTTTGCAATTATGGTTTTGTCCCGTCCCTGTCTGCAGGTTGAAGCTCCTTGTCCCGTCCCCGTCTGCAGTTATGGTTTTGTCCCAGGGGAAGGTCGCGAAGGGGCTCTCCCTGGAAGCCTCGACGACCATCAGTTTCCCCCCTGACTCACCCTCTATAGACTCCTCCCCCCTGCCACAATTAGCACATCCTCCTACTCCCCCTCCTGGACTACTGAATTTGCAATTTGGGTGCTTAGCTCTACCACCCAGGCTGGCGAATTCTTTCTTGCGCCCTACGATGGCTTTCATTGACCCCAAGTCATCCCCTGACCCTCCAAAGAGCTCGGGCGTTGAGCTTCCTCCATGCAGTAGGCACGAGGGTGCTGACTCTCACACCAGCGAGCAGTTTAAGACCAGCCTAGAAATTCTCTATGGCTTAGTTTTTGAGCTACGTCAAGGGGTGGTGGATCTCCAGTTTCGTCTGCAGGCCACCGATGAGTGGGTGGAGGCCTTCCTTCAAACACTTTCCTCCATGCAGGCAGCTTTCTCCTCAAGCGCGACCGAAGTGACCCCCTCGATGGAACCCAGGGTTTCTCTAGGTGGGGGGCATGATGAGCCACATTGCTCTTCAATGAAGGAACGCGTGCAGTGCATACAGGGAAGCAGCGCAGCAGAAAAGGACTTGGCAAGGGTCTGGGAGCATAGGGAGATCATCAAGGCAGATGGAACCACGGACGAAATGCAGGTTGAGCGACAATGGGAAGATGAGGTGACCTACATCGAGGAGGAGCCCTGGACAGTGGACCTCCAAGTTGCGTGGCTGGGATCTCCACTAGGTGTCTGAGTCGATAGTGTCTTATTATGTCTTTTCAGTTGATGAACAATAGTTTATGCTTAGTTTCAGTTGATGAACAATCTTTTATTACTTTGCTGAACTATATGCTGGTTGGACTGGTTTCCCCTCTATTTGGGCAGTCCAAATATTACAACACGACTATTATTGTTTTTTGTAACTCTACTAGAGTTTTGGAAGGTTCCTAATATATTATACTTCTTACTTAAAAAAAAAAAAAAACATATTCAGCATAGTAAAAAAAAATGAACATCATAACAACAATGAACACATCATAATAATGATAATAAATACCTCCAACTGATGTTGTTCTCGAACTCTATCCAAGATGAAGCTCTGCTCAAAACCGACTAACCTCTGAGCCAGCTAGGAACAACCTATCTAGCTCCCTAGCCCTAGGTTTCCTTACAGTTTCCTGGCCACCAAGCCCAAAATTCCAAGCAACAGGTGCCCCCTGTGAAAGTCCTCAAGTCTGTAAGCACAAAAATAGATACACAGTCTCCACTCATCCTCCTTTCTCCTCCCTCCAATCTCAAAAACAATATTACCCCCCCAAAAAAGAAGACCCCCTTCCCGAGTGTTCCCCTTGCCTTATCCTCCTTTCCTCATTATTCACTGCCTTATCCCCCCATTAAGTCTCAACAACCTTATCCCCCATTAAGTCTCAACCACCTTATCCCCCCGTCCATAAATGGGTCGATCTACCAATAAAATAGTATTATTAACGAAGTCTTTATAAGAAAAATTAATAATTCATTAAACTAATATTAATTAAACAAATATTTAATCATGATAATTAATTAATTAAACTAATATTCATTAAACAAATAATTAATCATGATAATTAATCAATTAATTAGGATAATGATCAACAATAGGCAGAACACTTTGTCTATGGGTTAAACCCTAAGATAAGGTCCATGGTATGGATGTGGAAACCGTCTTCAGTAGCGAAAGCAGTTGAAAATGCATGTTATGTTGAGGAACACATGAGCTTAAAAGGAGGTATGAGATCGACCTTTCCACATCATCATGGATTCGTGGGGAAGGCCCCTAGGACCTTCTCCAGGGGAGGGAGCTCTAGTCCACCTCCTTATGGTAATAGAGTCACACCAAGGACAGTTTCTATAGGTATTTCAATGGCAGCAAGTGCAGCATCCCGCTCATCACCAACGACGTAGGCAAGTCCACGACCTTCTCAGGGAGCAGCTAGTAGGGGCAAGGGTTTTAGGGGAAGGAACTCATTTCAGAGATTATCGTAGAGAAGTGCACAGGCTCCATCTCATGTTACATGTTGGGGATCTAGAGGATCCCATTACCTGCATGACTTCCCAGATTTGCAAGAAGGATTTGTGCATAGAGAAAAAGAAAGGCCTCAATGGGAAGAGCAAGTGCCAGCCACCAGATTTATGCAACAGTTAATAATCACCGAGGAGAACATCAATCGATGGTGGTGGAATTGCCAGGTACATTAAATCATATCAATGTTAAAATTTTATTTGATTCTGGTGCTACAAATAGTTTCATTTCACCATCTTCATTAGAAAAGCGTGGGTTGACAGCCCACGATCACGATGATTTTAAACAAGTCGATATGGCTTCAGGGGAAAAACAAGCAGTAGGACCTAGTGTTGATAATTGTCTAACAGACCTGGGAATGTGTACTACCGGGTTGAAGGTATATGTCAGTGCTCTTAGGAGGTATGACCTAATCATTGGAATGGATTGGTTAGAAGCCCATCGAGCTATGGTAGATTTTTTCGCAAAAACGGTGATTTGTGTTGATGATGAAAGAAGGCCAGTAGAGATCCACGATGTATCGAGAAAGGTGTCTCTATGCTTTATATCAACTATGAAGGTTAAGCGGTGCATGAGTCAAGGGTGTCAACTTTATGTAGTGGAAGTAGTGAATGAAAGGAAAGGGCCCTCCTTGGATCAATACCCTATGTTGTCATAATTTAAGTATGTTTTTCTGAACGAGTTGATAGGGTTACCTCCTAAGAGGGAGCTTGATTTTACTATTGAGCTAAAACTTGGTGCATAACCAATTTTCAAGACTCCATATAGGATGACAATTCCAGAACTTTGTAAGTTGCAGATGCAGTTGAAAGAGCTACTCGACTTAGGGCTAATAAGGCCTAGTGTCTCACCTTGGGGTGCACTAGTAATTTTTGTGAAGAAAAAGGATGGTTCCTTACGACTGTTTATAGATTACAGGGACTTGAACTGTGCTACAATGAAAAATAGGTGCCCAATGCCACGAATAGATGATCTCTTTGATCAGATGAAAGTAGCAACGATATTCTCAAAACTTGATTTTCGATCAGGGTATCACCTGTTAAGAATTAAGGAAGGCGATATTCCTAAAACTGCCTTTCGAACTCGATTTGAGCATTACGAGTTTGTTGTAGTACCTTTTTGATTGACCAATGTGCCAACAGTATTCATGAGCCTAATGAACGGTGTATTTCGGAAGTACTTAGACCGTTTTGTACAAGTCTTTCTAGATGATATCCTCATCTATTCCAAGAACAAAAGAGAACATGAGGAACACTTGCGAGTAGTGTTGTCCTGCCTTAGAGAGAACAAATTGTATGGGAAGTTGTCAAAGTGTTCCTTCTTCCAAAAAGAAATTCACTATTTAGGTAATATCATTTTCGGTGAAGGAATATCTATGGACCTGGAAAAGTTAAAGGCCATTATGGAATGGCCAGTGCCGAAAAATGCTTATGAGGTGAGAAGCTTCATGGGGCTAGTAGGTTATTATTGCAGATTTGTGGAAGGGTTCTCTAAAATAGTGAAACCCATCACCACTTTGCAGCGCAAGGGGGTCAGGTACGAATGGACGGAAGAATGTGATAGTGCATTCATCAAGCTTAAGAGGTTACTAACTAGTTCACCAATTATACGAGTGTCGGATATGGAAAAGGACTTCAAAGTCTTCATGGATGCCTTGAAGCAAGGGTTGGGGGCCGTGCTAATGTAGGATGGAGGAGTGATAGCTTATGTGTCAAGGAAGTTGAAGAAACACAAGGAACTTTACACTACTCATGATTTAGAGTTGGCAGCTGTAATGCTAGCTCTGAAACTTTGGAGGCACTATCTAGTGGGGCAAAACTTTGAGTTCAAAACAGACCATGAAAGTTTAAAACATCTCTTCACTCAAATGGATCTTAATGCCAGGCAGAGGAGATGGAGTGATTTTATGAGTGAATACGATTTTGGTATTTCATACATCAAGGGAAAAGAAAATGTGGTCGTGGATGCCTTGAGTAGGAGACCACATGTCTTCTCCTTGGTACCCTTAAAAGTCAATCTGAGGGAACGTGTGTTGACACAACTCCTTGGAGATAGTTGGTATTTAAAGGTTGCTTCAAACCTCCAGAGTGGGAGCCAATTAGATCCAAAGTATGAAGGATATAGCCTAGAAGCAGATAGACTATTAAGATATCGAGGAAGGATGTACATCCCCAAAGGTGGGGATATTTGAAGCATCATACTGAAGGAATCCCATAGAGAACTTTATTTTGCACATATGAGTGTGAAGAAAATGTACGCAGACATGAGGAATCTCTTTTTCTGGGTAGGATTGAAGATCGATGTAGTCCATTTTATCGCTAAGTGCCTTGAGTGTCAACAAGTGAAAGCCAACCACCATCACCTAGCAGGACTCCTACAAGCACATGATGTTCCTATGTCCAAGTGGCAAGTCATTTGTATGGGTTTTGTTCTGGGGTTGCTGCTCACATCTCATAGACACAATGTCATTCTTGTGATAGTTGATAAGTTAACCAAGAGTGCTCATTTTATTCTGGTTAGAGACACTTACAATGTCACTGATGTGGCACACGTGTTTGTAAGTGAGCTCATACGTTTGCATGGGATACCCAAGGAGATCATTTCAGATAGGGACTCCAGATTTACTTCTAGGTTTTGGACAAGTTTGTTGTCAGCGTTGGGGACTAAGTTGAACTTAAGCACAACTTATCATCCTGAAACAGATGGGAAAACTGAGAGAGTAAATCAAGTCATGGAAGACATACCTAGGATGTATTTCATGGATAATCAAACCCATTGGGAGAAGTACCTACCTTTGGTAGAGTTCGCCTACAATAACAGTTTCCATAGCTCCATCAGAATGCCACCCTACGAAGTTCTGTATGGAATGCCATGCATAACACCATTGAATTGGGAAAGATTAGAAGACCAAGTACCAGTTGGGTTAGAATTGATTCAAGAGATGGAGGAACAAGTGATACAGATTAGGCAGAGACTAAAGGAGGCACATGATAGACAGAAAATTTATGTTGATGCACATAGGACTGATGAAAGTTATGAAGTGGGAGATCAGGTTTTCATTCGTATCAGGCCTAATAAGAGTACCATTCAGTTCGGGAAGGGGACAAAGTTGTCACCTCGATTTATAGGACCATTCAAAAACCAAGATAAAATCGAACTTGTTGCCTATCGTCTCATACTTCCACCCCACTTGCATAAAACTCATAATGTTTTTCATGTATATGTTCTACGCCATTATGTTGCTGATGAGTCACATAAACTAAATTGGAAGGAATTTCAGGTATCGGACGCGGGAACCCTCATGGTACAACTGTTACGAATATTGGACCATAGAGTCCAACACCTTAGGAACTGTCTGGTAGATCAAGTTAAGGTCCAGTGGGACAAGTATAGTCCAAGATATGCTACTTGGGAGGATGTCGATACATTACAATGAGATTATCCCTCAATTTTTTGACCACCTCGAGAATATGTTTCTCGAAGGTTGGGTGTATGTAACACCACCTTTTGACTTAGATAGCTAGGATTATGTGAGGCCTAATCACCTTTATTTTCTATTCACCATGAAACTATTAATGATACACTTGAAATTTTAAGACGTATGAACCTTTATGAATGTTTAAATGTTATTTGAATGATGATGGATATGATGCGATCTACTATGTGAATGTAAATTCTATGAATGTTTAAATGTTATTTGAATGATGATGGATATGATGCGATCTACTATGTGAATGTAAATTCTATGAATGTTTAAATGTTATTTGAATGATGATGGATATGATGTGATCTACTATGTGAATGTATATTTTATAAATGATTAAATGTCACTTGAGTGATGATGGATATGATGTAATCTATTATGTGAATGAGAAATCTATGAATGTTTAATGTTATGTGAATGATGGTGGATATGATGCAATCTATTATGTAAATGAAAATTCTATGAAC
>JZKD02S2116915.1:19579-45330 GCA_000966675.3 Picea glauca
CTCAATCAGTCAAAAAAAATGTTAGGGACTAACACTGGATCCTTATAGGGATAACGTTTTATGATGAAAATTTAATAACTTGCTAACCAATGCCTCCATATCCCTCTTATTCCACTTTATTTCCCTACTCTGTCATCTTTTATTAGAAACCACAAAACTGTAGAGAAGTAATTCCATTGGGTATATGGAGTCTTTATTTGAGATCAAAATTAAAACCTACTGTACAGACTGAACCTTCTGACTAATTTTAAAAGAAGTAATGTTTTAGGAATCTCCCATTTACTGGGCCTCCCAAAATCTCACTATCATCCAAATTGTGTAAAATAAATGTATTTTTGTTAATGACCTTAGCTACTTTGAAAGGACCATACCATAAATTGTCAAACTTACCATGTTTATATTTGTCCTCTCTTCTACCATCCCACCTCAATACAAGATCTCCCTCTTGAAAAATATTCTTCTTTGTCTTTTTTCAAAAGATGATTTGAATTTTCTCTGATGAATAATAGCTTTCTGATCCTGTTTTTCTCTAGTCTGTTGAACCTCTATGATTTGGAAACTCTCCTTTGAATGTCATTGGTCTCTTCTAACTCCTCTTGCAAAAATTTAAGAATAGGTAAACCCAATTGATTTGGGAAAAAAACCTATGTTCCATACACCATTTGGAAAGTTCCAATAGTTTTCTTAGTACTTATATGATCATCCCATGGGGAAGATTTTAATTTGGAATCCCATGACCTTTTGTTTTATGTAAGTAATTTTTTAATAATCCTTATGAGGATTTTATTGGATGATTCTGGTAACCCATTTCCTTGGGGATAATAAGGAGTGGAATGGACCAAGTTGATGTTATATTTATTGCAAAACTCAACCATTTAATTGGATTTGAAATACCGAGCATTGCCAGTAACTAGCTTCTTAGGACTACCAAATCTAGAAAAAAATGCCCCTCAAGAAAATTCATGATTACCTTATCTATTGCATTTCGGGTTGGGATTGCTTCAATCCACTTGGTAAAATAATCTGTGGTTGTGAGTATCCATTTGTGTTTTCCATAACATGAAGGATGGATTTCTCCAATGAAGTCTAGGCACCACTATTGAAAGTGTCCATGAGCAATGATGGGTTTTAAAGGTAGAGACATAAATTCATGTTTCTCTGCAAACTTTTGACATGGTTCACATTCCCTCACCTAAGAAAAAATATCAGAAAACAATTCATGCCAATAGTAGCCTTCTCTTAATATTTTGAAAGCAGTGGATTTCCAATGGTGATGTCCCCCACAAACTCCTTGGTGTAAATCACAGAAAATTTGTTTTTCTTCTTCATCATCAACACATCTCAACAAAATTCCATTAGAATCTTTCCGAAACAAGGTTTTATCAATAATGCAATATTTCACTGATTTCAATTTAAGTGATCTAAACTTGGATTTATCTAAATCAAGAGGAGACTGAAGATTTAGCAGAAAATAAATAATATCTTTATACCATGGTGAAGAATAATATTCGTTGCTTAACTGTGAACCAGTTTCCTCAACCTGAAATGATGAATTCTATGATTTGTTGGAGAAATGATGTACTCCAATTGCTCTATAATTTGACTATGTCATCAATTTGGTAAGGCCTTGGCCTTTTATTAACTGAGTGGGATTTATGGTCAAGTTGTATTCTATAATTTTAGTTATCCATTTCCCCCCTTTTACTTCACAATATGGTTGGACTAAAATTTCCTTAAATGCACTATTTGGAACATATGTTGTAATTTCATATTGTAGGACATACACCCGAAAATATTTTAAAGCTTTCACCAAAGCATATTCATGCTTCTCCATAATATCATATTTTATTTCAGAATCCATGAGAGTCTTTCTAAATAAAGAGATAGGTTGTTCATACCCCTAGTCATTTCTTTGTAAGCGAACACCAACTATAATGTCTTCAAATGCAAATGAAAAAATAAAAAACTCCTTAGAGTAATTAGGGATGAGGAGAAAAAGTGCCTTAATTAAATCCTTCTTAATATTTTCACATGATTCATTTGCTTTTGGTATCCATTTGATCTATGCATATTTCTTCAACATATCAATAATATGCTTAATGATTTCTGCAAAATTTGGTATAAACCTTCTTAAGAAATTGATTTTACCTATGAAAGATTGGATAGACTTATTATTCCTTGGAATGTCTATCTGTTGAATGGACTTTACCCTTTCAGAATCTATCTTGTTTCCTTCTGGTGAAACAATATGTCCTAAAAGTTTTCCTTCTTCCATGGAAAAATGAGATTTTTTAGGGTTTACTGATATACCATACCTCCTGCATTTTTCAAATGTGTGTTTCATATGCTACAAGTGTTCATCATCAAAGGTTGAGAACACAATAATATCATCAAGATAAATAACCATAAATATGTCTTTCTCACCAATGAATGTGATATCCATAGCTCTCTGAAATGTTGCTCCTACATTCATGAGCCCAAAAGACATATTTTCATACATGAAAGTGCACCAGGGAGTAGTAAAAGTTGTCTTCTTCTTATCTTCTTCCATCACTGATATTTGATTATATCTTGAATAGCCATCAATCATGGAGATTCTTTTGGCCCCTACCACTCTTTGTAGAATATTATCCATTTTAGGTAATGGATCATTTTCCTTTAGAGAACATCTGTTCATATTTCTGAAGTCTACACCAATCCTTATCTCTCCATTATTTTTCCTGACAGGTACTAAATTTTCTACCTATTCTGAGTATCTCAATGGTACTATAATTTTAGCATTCAACAACCTTTTCAGTTCTTTTTCAATTATAGGTAGCAACAATGGATCAAATTGTCTAGATTTCTGCTTAAAAGGTTTGGATCCAGGAATTAAAGGAATTTTATGTTGCATAATCTATGTACCAAAAACCTTAAGGTCTAAATAAGACCAAGAAAAAACATTTGAAAAAAATTTCATCAAATTGACATACCCGTCTCTCTATTTTTTTGGCAATTTTATGGATAATTTAACCATTCTAGGATTTGAATCTGGACTGATATCAAAATCTACCACTTAAACCTCCTTTGTTTGAATAACAAACCTTTTTGAAACATCTTTATGGTCAAATAATCTCTCAAGGGAAACCAGGCCGTTTGGAAAATGATTTGTTTTTAATTCAATGATTTTATGACCAACAATATTGTCTTGAAGGATATTTGCAGCATGAACTTCCACGTCATCATTTTCATTATCATGTTCTATTGAGATAGTAGAAAACTCATCAATGGTCTCCAAAAACCTTTTAATTTCATAATCATCTTTAAATACTTGCTAATTTTTTATGTTGTCTAGTATAGAGGTTTTGTGTCTTACCTCAATCTCAAATCTTAAATTGGGAAAAATTGGAGTTCTGAAATTACTAGCTGCTAGAGCTAGAGAATCTGCCTGTTGATTCAAGTTCCTGTGTATAACAGTGATGTTGAAGGCCAAAAATAAATTATCCAAAAATTCCCACACTTCATTGAGATACTGCTTTAACCTCTTATGTTTTTTCTGATAAATGTTTTTGATTTGATGGATGATAAGCTCAGAATCTCCAAAAACAAAAAAATTATCTATACCCATATTTTTAGCTGCTTTCAATCCCAACAAAAGAGATTCATATTCATTGATATTTTTGGTTGTATCAAATTCCAGTTTGTATGAAATATGAATAACTTCCTTGGTAGGAGAAATAAAAACAATCCCAACCCCAGAGCCTTCTTTGGAACAAGCCCCATCAAAGAACATTTCTAGACTAGGTTTTCAGTATTTTCTTCAACTATAGGTATGATTTTCTTGACTTTTGTTTCATCTATATGGCCACCAATGTGAAAAATGGAAGAACCATGTTCATCTTCAACAACATATATAGGATGATTGTCAGGATTTTCATGATCACTTACCAGATAATCCAACCTCACTTCCATGTACAGTCTTCGATGCTCTCCACCAAACACATGTATGGTAGAATAACTGACGTCCATTTGTAGTGTGAATCATACTTTCTTAGACCATGATCTTGAAAATAACATCCCAAATTTAGGAAGTATATCAGCCACAATCACATCCAACACCACACTTTTCATAGGTAACTGAGATAAAGTGACAACCATGTCTTTAATGACTCCTAGACATTTAACCTTTCTAGAATAAAATGAATATAGGTCTATATAAGGCTTGGTGATGTATAAACCTAACTCATCCATTACCACTTTTGGCATGACATTATGTGAATCTCCTGAATCCATTAAATAGTTATGCAATATTTTTTCATGAATGTTCAGGGATATGTAGAAAGGAGGAGAAGCATCAAATCTATCCTCAATATGTGGCCCAATAGTTATGGCAAGGTTTTCATATTCAATATTTATGGTATCTGAAAAAAGTAACATGAGCACGTGGTTGCAATTATTTCAGGACAAATTTTCTAAAAGGATCAATTTTCGTCAATTCTACTAGACATATGGGGATTTTGATTTTATTGATTTCATTTTCCAAACTGAAATTATAAACTAGCTTCTTAGATTCCTTCACCTATGTAGTGCTAACCTTGACATGTTTCTTTTGTTGCTAATCACTTTTAATCCTAGAATGTTCTTTACTGACCTCTGATTTAACTAGAGCATTAGTCTTTTTGGTTTGAACAGGTATATCCACTTTTGATCCATTTCATCTATACCTAAGATCATAGTTTTTCCTTTTAGGTTATTTCTGGGAAATTTATTCAACATCTTCTTCCCCAAACTGATTTAATATAAGAGCATCATCATAATCCTATTGTTTCAAATGAGTGGGAGGTAATTCTATATCATTTAAATGAACTATGGAAACTTCCTCAGTGTCATAAGTTTCTTCAAATTCTTCCACTGCATTATTTTGAAAAGGAGGAAAAACCTTCTGATCTTCTTGATTTCTCCATACTTTGGGAAAAATTTCAGGGACGTTATTAGGCCTTCTAAACTAGTTGGAATTTTTGTATCCTCCTTCCTATATAGGCCTGCTAGAATGTTTTGTTTCCATCTTCATCCTATCCATTTCATATGTCAAGGTTTTTCAGCATTTTGTCCATTTCATCCATCTTGGAATCAGATGTTATATGAGATGAAGAAGGAATTCCTTCTCTCTATTTTTTCCTGTCTTTATCACCCCTTGATTTCAATTTCTCTCCTGCCAGTTGTTGACACTTAAAAATGCAATGATGATTACTATGCTCATAAATGATTCCCAAGCTCTATTAATTATTTATATTAATAATAAAATGGTAGGTGGGACCCCCTTGTAGACTTGTGGTGCTATGATGGATATGTTGCACTTATATTTGATTTGCTATTGTGATGCTACCAACACAGTCTTCTATAGTTCAATGTTTCCAATGATGGTTAAAATTTTATGGTGACATAAGATGACTAGTTGATTGATGCATAGAACTGCTAGTTTTTAAAACCACCCACAAATTATATTAAGTCTTCCCTATAGATGAAAGGATCATTATCAATTTTGTTTTGATATGGCGATTTAGCATGGATTAATTGGTTTAAATATGATCTTGATAAAAGGGATAATATTGGGGATCATTTAAATAAAATGACTATGTACAAGCTCTAATGTGGTATTACTGTTATAAAAATGGGTGTACAAATCCATGTTGTTATAGTTAAGTGCCTTGTAGAATGTTATATGTCGAATGCACATGGGTTAATGTTATAACACATGGTTATTTTTAAAAGAGTTTGACATTACAAAGGTGGTGCACTATGCAATTTGGATATGGAAATGGTTACGTGTTTGATTAAATGCTTAGTGCTATGGTGAATTGGTTGGCTCATACTTGGGATTGAATGAGGTTGGAGGGAGAAGAGACATGCATTTATTGCATGTCACTCAAACAACCCTTGAGGCCCGTCACCCTAGTCATACTTGATTTTATTTTTTTTGTCTCTGGTGGTTGTTGATGCTCCACGATTTTTGGTTGTGAAGGAGGCATAGAATCTACCTCCCTTCCTCACGCAGGATTTTCATGGTATGGTTCCTTACTCTTCCATCCATGATGGATTTTCTTCCCTTCGAATCAATTTTTGGCTCAAGATTGCTCACGGTCTGTGTTTTTCTTAATATATTATTGGATATTTGAACTGTGTAACTGGTGTTGTTCTCGTGGGTTATTCTAGTGATTATTATGGATTATTGGAATTTTAAATAAAACAATGGTTATGTTATCCTCGTTGTATGTAATGTTTGCATGGGTTATGGATAAAATAGTAGTGAACATGCTTGGTTGTCTTGGGTTTTTTAGTCTTGTTCTTTGTGGAAATTTATTGTTATGTTTGACAATCTCTAAAATTTATTCCTAGGTATTACAAACACTCTTTGTGTTAATATTTGCTACTCCTTTTTCATATATGTGGTTGATATGTTTCGATTATTGGTTGCAATGTGAACTATTGGAAGTTTAAAGTTTTTTCCTTGGCTTGGAAAATCCCCAAGATGATTATCTATCATTGTGTTTCCTCGTTCACATTGTTTTCTGGAAAGCATTGAAAAATGGGTTTAACATCACCAAGAAGTTTAATGGAAGCATTATATATGTTTTGGTTGAGAATGGGTTTGTGTTTTGGGCATTCATTTTATAGTATTGTTTAAGAGTTTGCTCCTTATCGTTTTCTGTTGGAGGTGGATGAATTTCATTTGGTAACCCTCATAGTTGAGGCTATGGTTGCTGGATTATTGAGAGGGGGGGGAAACAATAATACATAAATTTAATCCCTTTTCACCATAAAATTCAAGTGTTATATCAATGTAGCATTATCATCCAATAATTGCAGAGTAAATAAACAATGAACACATGAGCAATCATACACATACATAGTACACCAGTGTTTTTACGTGGAAACCCAAAGTGTGATAAAACCACATAATTATTTTTCTTATATGTATTGAAGAATTACATTCATTGGAAGCACCAACTTCCTTTGTTTTCCAGTTGCAACTGGAAGGAGGCTCCAACCCCCTAGTTTCTCAGGCTACAACCTGAGGGAAGATCCAACTCCCCAATTCTTTGGCTACAAATAGAAGGAGGCCATAACCCCCTATGTTCTTCGGATACAACTAGAAGGTGGCTATAACCATCTATCCTTGCCCCGTCCAACTGCCTTGACGTAGAAGTAGAATGATGGAACCACTGTCACACTATCACTATGAGATATACCACTGTAACAACATGTACCAATCAACCTGTAATAAAATTGTACCATAAACAAGTGCATCAACCATGCATCAACCTGTACCAAACAACCTATAATCATCTTGTACCATAAACAAATGCATCAACCATGCACCAACCCTGTACCTCAACCTATACCATCAATGAGTGCATCAACCATGCACCAAATATTTACCAATCATACATCAAATACACATAAACTGTGACTCATCAAGATATACCAACATCATCAACTATACACCTCATGTATGTGCCAACTCATCAACTACTTGTCTCAACCATGTACACAACATGTACCTCAACCAAAATCCCTCATCAATTTCATCATCCAAATCTGATTTTTAACTTTGTAATAGACCTGGTGTATATGATCACATACCTACAAACCTTCCTTAACTTTAACAACAAGAGACTAGCATTTTCATCAAACTTTACTTTAGTCTCACATGACTAATTTTGGATTAGTCAAAAACCCTAACTTGCAATAATCATAACTATGTACTTGTAATGAATAAATATATGAAAATTGTACCCATTGTTCTTCAGTGTATTTTATGCAATTCCTCCAGATTTCACTACTTGGAACCTCTCAGAAAAGGATTTATAGAAAAAATGGCATACCTTGTTGAATTTTGGCTTATTCTAGAGAGAGAACTTGTAGAGCATTCCCCACACATAATATTTTTTGTATGGATCTAAAAATTGTACACAGAATACTATAGAATGTAATATAACCAATAAATTTGGTCTTACTAAATTTGTATATGTTATGAATAATTTATGACTTTTTTACCCGAAACACCTGTTTTAGACAAGTTTCAAAACTAGCCACAAACCCTATTTTCCACGGCATGTAACTCCAAAAATGCAACTGCAAACAAGATGAAATTTGTATCACAGCTACTTGGATAAATTTCCTCAATGGTCTCCCAATTTCTCGGTCTGAATCATTATAGAAAAACATTTATTATGAAAATGGTGAGATGACCTGTAAATAACATACCTTAGAAAGCATCATCAAAATAATTTATCCTCCCTTGAATTTTGACCTTCTTTACTTCACCTTCCCTCTGACATTCGGCTTATATATCCTTTTGTTACCTCAATCACCTATAGATATTCAATATGCTCAAGTGTGATTAAAATGAGAGAGCCTTGCCTCTCATTTATACTTTCATGTAGCTTCCTTAAGGGGTTACCTTTTAACCATCTTAACCCACTTTCCTTATTTTAGGGTTAACCCACTTCTAACCACTTGTCCACTTAGTAATTTATCCATTAACTTTATTATTTAAAAAATTTATTTTGTATTCACTTTGACTTATAGTACACTCATCACTTCACTTTATTATTTACCTTCTAAAATCTCTTAAACCACTTTGACTACTTTGACCTTTTGAGGCTTCTAGATGACTCATGAGGGTTCTCCAACTTCACATGGAGATAACTCTCTAACCATGAGGAGTTATGTGATGTTTCACATACCACCAAAAATGGCATGACATGTACTATCCATATGGAATAGTATTATCTGAAAATATATCAAAAATCATACCATTATCCATCAAACAAACTTGGGTCCATTACCCAAACCTTTGTTCTACCGAAATTTGCTACCAGACTTTCTTCAAGGGTTGACATCAATGAAAACCAACCCAAATAATCAACAATATCCCCCTTTGTTATTGATTGCAACACTCTAATTAAATATTAAAGTCATATCACTCATGCTCCCCCTGTGACCATCACTTCCCCTGGAACCATGCCTCTGTGCTCTTTCTCTAAGCCTACATCTGATAAATCTCTTGCCCTTTGTCATCAATGGAAAATGTATCTTTCCATATGAGGCTTCTCCCCCTAACTGAATTTTCCATGGGGATACTCCCCCTAACTGAACTCTTCCTGAAACTGATCTCCCAACTTGAAATGTCCTCTTTATGGTTCTTCTTCATGTAGATATAAGACATATAAGATAAGCATTCAAAAGAATTCATTTTGGAGTAGAAATCACTATGAGTCTCTAGCGAAGATACTCAAAGGCTTCTCTTGGAAGCGGTTTTGTAAAGATGTATGCCACTTGTTCTTTTGTGCTCACATATTCAACTCTGATGTTCTTCTCTGCAACTTGTTCTAGTAGAAAGTGATACTTTATTGGAATGTTCTTTGTCTTGGATTTCATCAACGGGTTCTTTGAGATACATATGGCGCTTGTATTATCACAATAGATTGGAATGGGATCATCATACTCAAATTGTATAGTTTTCAGAGTTTGTTTCATCCATAGAACCTGTGTACAACATGTTGTTGCTGCAATATATTTTGTCTCGGATGTAGATAAGGATATTGATGATTGTTTCTTACTTAACCATGATACTAAACACTCACCCAAGTAGAACGTTTATCCACTGGTGCTTCGTCAGTCATCAACGCAACCTACTCAATTTTCATCTGTGTAGGAAATAAGTGATAGATCATTTCCTTTTGGATACCATAATCCAAACTCTTTTGTTCCTTTGAGATATATGAAAATCCTCTTCACTGCTAATACATGTGATTCCCTTGGTGTTGCTTGCAATCGTGTCACTTGTCCAACTGCTTGCATTACATATGGTCTGGATGCTGTCACATATAGTAATCTACCAATCATTAACCTGTATTGCATATGATATGTAGACTTTGAATCATCATATTTGATCAACTTGTAACTGGTTTTCATAGGAGCGGTAACTGGTTTGAAATCTTCCATTCCAAACTTCTTTAGCATTTATTTGATATACATAGTTTGAGAAATAAAAATTCCTTCGTTTCTTTGATGTATCTAAAGACCCATAAAGAAGGATAGTTCTCCGAGTAATGACATTTCCAATTCATTATGCATATCCTTTGAAAATTTATGGCTTAACTTGTCATCATTGCTTCCAAAAATAATATCATCAACATAAAATTCAATTAATAAAATAATATCTTGAGTTACCTTGATGTATAGGTTGTTGTATGTACTTACTTTTCTGAGCCCCTCCTGAAGTAGATATTTATCCAGTCTAGAGTACCATGGTATAGAAGCCTATTTTATACCATACAATGCCTTCTTCAATTTACATATAATATGCATTATTTGACAACTGAAATCCTTTTGGTTGTTCAATGTATACTTATTCTCCAAGTTCCCCATTTAGAAAAGTTGGTTTCACATCCATATGATACACTTTAATATTATTGGAGCATGTATAAGCTAGGAGAAATTAGATTGCTTCCATTCTGGCAACTGGAGCAAATGTCTCTTCAAAGTCGATTCATTCAACATGTGCATATCCTTTACATACCAATCTAGATTTTTTCCTTGTAACTTGTCGATCTTCATTCAATTTATTTTTGAATACCCACTTTGTGTCAATCACATTCTTATTCTTTGGTCTTGGAACCAATTCCCAAGTGTCATTCTTCTCTATTTGATCCAATTACTCATCCATGGCTTTAGTCCAAAATTCATCTTTGTTGTCCTCTTCAAAACTATTTGGTTCAATCATAGATGAGAGTTCTAGGTGTATTTGTTCTAGTGAATGGATTCTTCTTCTAGTCTCAACTCTTGCATATTTGTTTCCGATAATATCATCTGAAGGATGATTCTTCTGTACTCGTTTTCTAGGTTTCTTTGGAGGAGCTTGCTAAACTTTCTCTTCTACTTTTGTATGATCCTCTTCATCTTCCCTTTCTACTTATTCTTCATCTTATGCTTCTTCTTTGTAAAGTTGTTACATTGATTCGTTTTCTTCTTCCTTTAATTCTCGTCCACCTGTTTCATCAATTGTTACGTTGATGTTTTCCACAAATTTTTTCCACCTCAAATTGTAACACTTGTATGCTTTCCTTGTACTTGAGTAACCAACAAATACTCCTTTTTTCACACAAGATTCAAACTTTCCCATTCTTTCATCTTCTCTTTTTATGTAGAATTTGCTTCCAAACACTCTGAAGTGCTTCACATTTGTTGGTCTTCCTTTCCATAGATCATAGAGAGTTTTGTTGGTGTTGTTTCTGAGCATTACTCTATTTTGAATGTGAAATTATATATGCATTGCATGTGCCCAAAATATATCTTTCAATTTGGAATCCATTAGCATTGTTTGAGCCATTTCTTGTATTGTCTTGTTCTTTCTTTAAACAACTCCATTCTGTTGAGGTGTCCTAGCAACAACGAATTGAATTTTTATTCCATGCTTGTTGTAGTAGTCCATAAATTCATTTGAAGTGAACTCTCCTCCATTATAAACTCTCAAACATTTGATTTTTGAATCCATTACATTTTCAACCAATTCCTTGTAGACCTTGAAGTTTTCAAAACATTCTGACTTATTCTTGAGAAAGAAAACTGCAGTCATTCTTGTATAAGCATCAACTAATAACATGAAGTATTTCTCACCTTTTAAAACCTTTGTTGTAGTTGGTCCAACTAGATTAATATGCACAATATCTAGTGGTCTTGTCGTTGAATATTATTTTGATTTAAACATGGTCTTTGTTTTCTTTCATTGTTGACATTTCTTGCATAAAGTGTTGGTTGGTTTCATAATCTGGGGAATTTCTCTAACTGTTTCCTTTTTTCTGACTTTGACAAGGTTATCAAAGTGTATATGACCCATTATTTTGTGCCATAACCAACTTTCATCTTCATTTCCTAAACAACACTTTTCATTTCTAATTTCACTTAGTACATATATGTTTCTTGAAGTTCTTGCAGTTGTTGTAAACAATTTTCTTGAACCTTCTTTTCTTATCTCGCACTTTTTTGAATCGAAAGTAACTTTATGAACTTGATCACACATTTGAATCACACTTATAATATTGTGTTTCATATATTCTACTAATAGAACATTTTATGATGTGGTATTATTGTTTCCAAATATGACTGTGCCTTTTCCAATGATTTTAGCTAAATCATCATTTCTGAAGGAGACTAATCCATCTCTTTCCTTTCTTAATGTAAGAAACATGTCTTTATCACCTGTCATGTGTTTTGAACAACCATTGTCAACATACCAACCATGTTTCTTCTTCTTAGCTTATAGAGAGAGTGTGCATTCTTCATTGCTATACTGATTATGCTTTCTTATCCATGTTATCTTTTGAGGTTCTTGTCTGTGACTGTTATTTCTTTGTTGTGTTTCTCTAGGAGGAACTATCATTCTGCAATATTTGGCCATTTGTATAAAGTTCTTACACTTGTATCATTCCACTTAAGTGCTCAATGATTCAAACATGTTGTAACTTCTTCTTTGTGTTTCACTAGGCCTTCTTGGATAACCCTTTTGTGTATGACTTTCAAGGTTGTTTATGTTCCTGTTGTTAGCTCTGAAATTCATAGATTTATGTCCAAAATTATTACATGCATAACATAAACTAAAAAATATAGTTTGATACCTGGGAGTTGAATATCTTATGAAAGGCGTTGTTCTTCTTAATCCTTCTTCTTCCTGAGGCCTATATGTCGGTTGTTTTTTTTGAAATCTGAATCTTCTCGGCGGAGGACTATCCATGTAATCTTCCGTGTACATATTCCTATCCCTTTTGATTGTTTCTGCATATATTTTTGGATATGTTTCTTGTTTTGTTGTTTTTGAGATTGATCCCTTTTTTGTCTAATTGTATCCAAGTCCAGAATTATCATGATGAGGTTTTTGACTGTTGATAATGTCATCCAAAACTTTTGAGTTGTTCTGCATATTTTTCTTTTGAAGATCCTTCCTTAATGTGACAATCTTTTCTTCCAATTTTTCAATGATCATGTATCTTTCTTCTATTTTTTCTTTGAGTGATTCTTCAATTCTTTTATCTTCTTCTATTTGAACCTTTAAATTTGTGATCATTTGTTCTAGTTCCTGGGTGTCTTCTTTCTCATCTAGTTCCACTTGTAGCTTCTTGTTTTTCCTCTTTTCTCTTCTTATAACTTCTATGGCACACAACAATTCTTCTCAGTAGTCAAATTATGCTTCTTCATATTCGTATTCAATGTCTTCTTTGTCAGAGTCTTCTACTACCATGAATAAAGCTCTTTCTATCTCACTGTCACTGACTTCATCTTCATATGATGATGATATGTCTTATTTGGTCCATAAGCTTTTCTTGAAAACTTTCTTTGTGGTTCCTTTTCCTTTATATGTTTGTTTTCTATTGGAGTAATCTTCATCATTCCTCTTATTTTTCTTATGAGGACATTTTTTAGCAAAATGACCAATACCATCACAATTAAAATAAATCAAAGGAAACTTACCTCTATATATGTCGTTGGTTCCCTTGTTCAATCTTCTGATGAAGTTGGCCACAACTTCATCATCTTCTGAGATGTCACTGTTGTTGCTATGTTATTTTTCCTTTTGCTTTCCCTTTTTCTTTGACCTTTTGTATGCTTTGAAAGTTTCTTCTTTTATATCTGGATTTTTCTGTTCAGTTCTCATTTCATATGCTGAGAATATTCCATGTAGTTTGTCCATGCTTATTGAGTCTAGATATGCTCTTCTTCTAGTGTTGATATCTTAGTAGCTTTTGAACAATTACAGATTCTTTGATTTCTTCTCCCAATCCTATGATTCCATTTACTGTTTCATCGACTCGTAAGAAATAAGCTGCAATATTCTCATATTCCTTCATCTTTAGTTGTTTGAACTGACCTTTGTAAGTTTGAAGCTTTGCTGCTTTGAATTTTGAATCTCCTTAATAAATATTTTGAATTATGTCCCAAATATCTTTAGCGTATTTACAATGTATAACTTAGGTGAATACTGATTCACAAACACCATTCAAAAGTGAATTTGTGGCTTTGGAATTATTTTGACTGAGTTTTATTGTTCTTTCATTTGTCGGTGGAACTGTTGGTTCTTTGTATCCATCTACAATTGATTGTCAAATTTCAAATCCCTGTGCCTGTATATATGTTTTCATCCTTCTGCTCCAAAATGCATACTTCTATCCATCAAACTGTGGTATTCCATTTTTATACATGTTGTTTCTCTCCATGATCTACCTTTCAATGGTTAAACTGATTTTTAAAGGAACCTTCTCTGATACCAATTGTTGGATTACTAAGAGGGGGGTGAATCAATAATAGAGGAATTTAATCCTTTTTCACCATAAAATGCAAGTGTTATATCAATGTATCATTATCATCCAATAATTGAAGAGTAGATAAACAATGTACAAATGAGGAATCATACACATACACAGTACACCAGTGTTTTTACATGGAAACCCAAAGAGGGAGAAAACCACATAATGATTTTTCTTATATGTCTTGAAGAATTACATTCATTGGAAGCACCAACTTCCTTTGTTTTCTAGCTGCAACTGGAAGGTGGATCCAACCCCTTAGTTTCTCAGACTACAACCTGAGGGAATCTCCAACTCCCCAATTCTTTGGCTACAACTAGAAGGAGACCACAACCCCCTATGTTATCTGACTACAACCAAAAGGTGGATACAACCACCTGTCCTTTCCCCGTCCAACCACCTTGACGTAGAAGTAGAATGATGGAACCATTATCACACTATCACTATGAGATATACAACTGTAACAACATGCACCAATAAACCTATAATCAACTTGTACCATAAACAAGTGCATCAACCATGCATCAACCTATACCAAACAACCTGTAATCAACATGTACCATAAACAAGTGCATCAACCATGCTCCAACATGTATCTCAACCTGTACCATCAATGAGTGCATAAAACATGAACCAAATATGTACCAATCATGCATCAAATACACATAAACTATGACTCATCAAGATGTACCAACATCATCAACTATACGCCTCATGTATGTGCCAACTCATCAACTACTTGTCTCAACCATGTACCCAACATGTACCTCAACCAAAATCCCTCATCAATTTCATCATCCAAATATGATTTGTAACTATGTAGTAGACCTGGTGTATATGATCACATACCTACAAACCTTCCTTAACTTTAACAACAAGAGACTAGCATTTCCATCAAACTTTACTTTAGTCTCACATGACTAATTTTGCATTAGTAAAAAACTCTAGCTTGCAATAATCATAACTATGTACTTGTAATGAATAAATATATGAAAATGGTACACAATGTTCTTCAGTGTATTTTATGCAATTCCTTTAGATTTCACTACTTGGAACCTCTCAAAAAAGGAGTTATAGAAAAAATGGCATACCTTGTTGAATTTTGGCTTATTATAGAGAGAGAACTTGTAGAGCATGAACCACATAGATATTTTTTGTATGGATATGATAATTTTACACATAATACTATAGACTGTACTATAACCAATACATTTTGTCTTACTAAATGTGTATCTGTTATGAAGAAGTTATGACTTTTTACCCGAAACACCTATTTTAGACAAGTTCCAGGACTAGCCACAAACCCTATTTTCCATGTTGTATAACTACAAAAATAGAACGACCCACAAGCTAAAATTTGTATCACAAATACTTGGATATGTTTCCTCAATGGATTATCAATTGCATGGTTTGAATCATTCTACAAAAAATGTTATTGTGAAAATGGTGAGATGACCTGTAAATAACATACCTTAGAAAGCATCATCAAAATAATTTATCCTCCCTAGAATTTCGGCCTTCTTTACTTCATCTTCCCTCTGAAATTCAGCTTAGATATCCTTTGGTTACCTCAGTCACATGTAGATATTCAATATGCTCAAGTGTGATTAAAATGAGAGATCCCTGCCTCTTATTTATACTTTCATGTAGCTTCCTCAAGGGGTTACTGTTTAACCATCTTAGCCCACTTTCCTTATTTTAGGGTTAACCCACTTCTAACCACTTATCCACCTAGTAATTTCTCCATTAAATTTATTATTTAAACAATTTATTTTGTATTCACTTTGAATTATAGTACACTCATCACTTCACTTTATTATTTACCTTGTAATATCTCTTAAACCACTTTGAAGACTTTGACCTTTTGGGGCTTCTAGATGACTCATGAGGGTTCTCCAACTTCACATGGCCATAACGCTCTAACCGTGAGGAGTTATGTGAAGTTCCACATACCACTGGAAATGGCATGAAATGTACTATCCATCTGGAATAGTCTTACCTACAAATATATCAAAACTCATACCATTATCCATCAAACAAAATTGGGTCCATTACCCAAACCTTTGTGCTACTAAAATTTGCTACCCAGACTTTCTTCAAGGGTTGACATCAATGACAACCAACCCAAATAATAAAAAATGGTTACTTGCTATATTTATGTGATAAAGTTTGAAGGGCATGAGCTATCTGTGTTTTTGAGGACTTATTCATTTGATTGATCCATTTGTTATTACTCTATGTTCACTATGTTTAAACCCTAAATACGATCTTGATATTGTTTCAATCTAGTTAAGGGTAGAAGAGACACCTATGTCTGCTTGGTCGATTGGGCTCGATTTGGCTATATTGCTCGTTGGGAAATAAAAAAAAAAGAAAATAGAAGTATGTGCATGCTAGTTTATGTGAAGCTTGGGCTCAGAGTTGCAAGTTATTTGTTGAATGTTATTCAAATCAATTCTTATGTTGATTATATTTGAAGGAAACTTGTGTGTGAATGGATTTGGGCCCGATTATGAGTTTTGATGCCTAGATGATTATGGAGAACATTCTTTGAATAATGGAGAAATGGTGGTTAATATTGTGCATATTCTTATTTGATTTTAAAGAACAAGAATTGGTTATAAATGGTTGGTATCAATGTGCGTTTTCAATCCATTTTAAAAGCAAAGGAGATTTAGCATTGGAGTTATAGATGATCATGGCTCAAAGGATTATTATGTTCATCATATCAATTTCCATATTTTTTGAATGGACTACTATATAAATATTATATAGATGCAAAGGCTATTGTAATTGATTATTTCTAGGCATATGAATTGTTTTTTTTTTAAATTCAACAAGCAATCTGTAAAAGAAGTGACAATTTAGATGGTGGTTTTGAAAAGTGAATGTTGATTGAATTATGGAGGTCTGAACAAAGTTATGTTTGATTGTTTGATTTGATTTATATTTATATGAACAATATCCATATTATATCCCTATCATGCTACCACTTTTTGCTCATTATATCCCCCTCATAATCTCAATATCATTTTGGAATCCATGTTCTGTAAAATAAATTAAAAGGGTCTGTGTAACAGGAACGAAAGATATGACACACCAATGGTTGGTAACTGATATTTTTGGTTTTTTATTACACAATTAAATTGTTTAATGAATTGTTGAGAAATATTCATGTAATTATCCCCTCTCATTATACCACCTTTTCCTCATGACACTCCCTCCATATGTTACATGAACCCTGTCACCCCTTTCTCTCTTGACAATTATTAAATAGTTTTTATGGATAGATTTGCATGTATCTCGTGTCAATT
The DNA here is from genome assembly GCA_000966675.3 of Picea glauca. Lineage (NCBI taxonomy): Eukaryota > Viridiplantae > Streptophyta > Pinopsida > Pinales > Pinaceae > Picea > Picea glauca. The sequence goes on from JZKD02S2116915.1 coordinate 37,239, forward strand.
TCTGAGCCATTTATTGTTTCATGCAAGAAAAATGTCATGTATGGTTTATTAAGGGCTTAGTTACTGACAAAATATTGCTACATGATGAGTTTCTTCAGTAGGGAGAGCCATGGAAGAAATAATATAGGAAGAGGAAATTGGAATAGAGGGCCTAGAAGGCCTATGTCCTCCTTTCATTTTGATGTTGATCCCCAGGAATTGTACCACTTGTTCCAAGATGGGTTCTGTAACTGGATCAGGCAATGAATAGTATAAGATCGACCAAAGAGACCTTCCTTCCTTCCTCAGAACATCCATGGAATTCATGTTCCTTCTCATGTGTCCATGAAACCAAAAGTCGCTGCAAATGATGGATGGAAAGAGATTATTAATTAGACTGTCTCTCACCATCGTGGCTGGCCCAATTTGTCATTACCTCCTCCACGACCTGTAAATCCTAATGTTCAGGTTGCCCTTGTGCATGCACCTATTCAATCCTCACATGCTAGTAAAAAGGCTTAAAATTGATGTCCCCCATGTGCAAGATAAAGGAAAATTTGTTTCCTCCCCTTCCTCTCCTTCAATTGACTCTTCAAAATCCATGTCCTCCCGCATGCATATGAAGGATGATTGTTCTCATGTAATTAGTGAAATACAACCTCAAGGTTCAAATCAACCTTGGGCTACTTCTGAAAAATCAAAAGGAGACAACAATGATAAAAGAAATATTGCCCCTCAGAGTGGCAAATATGTCTTTTAATTTATTGTTTTTATGATTAAGTTCATAAAGATAGTGGTGTGCAGAAAGTTTGGACAACAAGCTCTATTTTGGATAACATGGATTATGTGGATATTTATATATTTTTGGATATGATTTAAATTATTTCTGATATTTAAAGATTCAATTTTAAAGGTATCCAAGGGAGTTACAAGGGTGGCATGTGTTGAATGATTATCCATACGTGTTTTATTTTATAATTTGAAAAGAATAAAAGAAGGGAGTCACAAGGGGTCCCACCTACATAATTATTATTGATTAAAGACCCTTAACTATTATTATTATTATTTCTCCTAAACTAAATTAGTTAAGTCAAACTAACTTAACTAAAGAAAGTAGTTGAACTACTTCAGCTTATTTGGAAGGCATAAAAGATAAATAAGAAGAAGAAACAAAGGGACAAAAGAAGGGGAAGCAAGACTAAGGTTTTCTCTTTTGATTTCATGAGATAGTTTTAGTTTTCATTCATTCTTGAGTTATTTAAAGCCTAATTCTCTTTTTGACAGCAGGGTCCTATTGTAGACAACAAGGTTCAAAATTGAACCAAATCATTCATATGTTTGTTTTATAGGTGTTGATCCATCCTTGAGATTTTGTGTATACTTGTCTATTTATGGATTGAGTTTCATAGTTGATAAAAGATATTTTGTAGAGTCAAATTGGCAGTAGTGTGTGGCAAGTTGATCCAGATTATAAATTTCATTTTTTACTTCTTGTCAGATTCCTTTTGCATGGTGTTCATCGGGGATATCTAAATTAGACTTTGGTCCATGCCCTCACACAAGTTTTGTAAAGAGAAAAACACTTTTGATATCTCAGAATGAAATAAAGAAGATTGATATTCTGGCTCATTTGTGTGTATTATGACTTGGTTAATTTTTCTTTTGATCTCCATATTTACTTTCTGTAATCTGCATATTTTTCAGAAACTTATGTTTTTTTGCAACATTTTTTTCATTAATAAATCATCCTAAACCCTTCTAATTAATACTTGTGGCTTGAGAAAATATTTTGTATTTTCTCTTAGGTGGGAATGATATAAAATAGGGCCGGTATAAACCAACCAGGAAACAAAATGGGAACAAACTTTAAATACTGGAGAAGAGGCTGAGCTTGGGATAACCCTTACAACCTAGCATGTAGACAATGATCATCTACCACATGCCTAGTACTAATACGTTAATTGTGTAGGTATTTCGATTACTGAATGAGATAAAATTTATTAGAAATAAAACATGCATGTGATAAACAATGGCAAGTAAAATAATTCATTCAAATCTAATAATCAATCCCATGATAACACAATGATTAATTTTCATCATTAAATAAAGAACTGTTGAAAATTGCATCAGATAACTTATCAATAGAATTAATATCTCTTACTCGTTATTGCATCCATTCATGAGATGAAATAGGAAATAATTCTTCTCCACATCCAATCATACATGCATTTGATGAAAACACAACTTATATCTAGTCAAAAAGGACTTATCCATTAAAGGAAGCTCTGAAATATTTCTTAACAAAACCAAAATGATATTTTATTGCAACAACCATCGACCCTTAACTAATTGGTCGATGCTCCTATTTATAACATAAAATTAACTAAAAATAACGACTAAAGTGTAGATAAGTAAAAAAAAAATCTCCACGTGTCATTCTCTCCTATTAGTTTGTCTGAGTCATCTCAAGATATCACTTAAAAGGGTGAATCTTCTCGTACTCCAACCACTTGATGAACAGATCCTCACAGGTGTTGGCATATGGGAATCTATGATGTTCCGTTCGGGCCACGTAATTCTCTCTTATCTCTACCACATGTGCCTGATACTTGACTAGACTGGCACTTAACTGTTGCAGCATAGCTCGAGATTCGATCAGGTGTTCGATAAACTGTCGCACCTGACCTGGCGCCATGTTTGCCATCTTTTCTATTTCTTTGGCCCATGTTGAGTCTTGGTCGATGTGTGATTTGACTATTTCTCACAAGTCGACAAAGTCATCGGGTGTGCCAAACTCAGGGAGTATAATGTCTTTCATCACTCGATTGATCTTGATCTATCTTCTCTCGCACCTGACCCATTTCTCTTGGATTTCTCAGTGAGGCTCCCAAGCCATTTTTGTCCAATACTCGACCGATTTCTTTATGCGATCAAGACTTCTTTTGTTCGACACTCGAATGTCGTGTTCTTTTGTATCTCGGTCCTATTGGACTGCACCAATGTAGTCGACTCTCTCCACAACTTACTTCACTTTCTTGTACCACCTCTCCATATCTTTGCACAACACAAGTTCCATGAGGGTGTCTTCTTGGAGCTCAACTATCCTTGTAGTGAATAGGTTCCGCTTATCTATAAATTTGTTGTAGGCCTCCTGGAATTCACTCCTTAGGAACAACGTAGCCTGTGTGGTGTCCTGATAGTATTTCACCAAGTGGCTCAAATGTTCCAATTCCTTCAGGGCTGTGGACGACTGCTCTAAATCTCTTTTAGCTCTGTCCAGGGTGGCATATGTGATTTCCATCCTTGCATCGATGAGTTCATGCATCTTATCATGATCTGTGTTAATCATATGTTTCTTCGTAGTGATGATGATGGAGTGAGATAAAGTGATCCTCTTCTTATTGGTGGTTCTCTAGATTATAGCCTTCCTTTTTTTATCATAAGCTATGACATGTATGTCGGCTACTTCGTCCATAGATTCGAGGATTTGTTGATACCCCTAGGTAAGTGTATTCCCCAGACTCCCGATGGTATATAATCATTCAAGACTAGGTTCTTGAACTTCATCTCTATGTTCAGAAGGCTCAACTTATGTCTATCCCTCATCATGGTTTTGAGTACCGATTGAAATTGAAGCATCGAGGGTATTCTTGGTACTTACTTGATCCTTGGTCATTGGGATGTTGGTTTCCTATTGTGGAGTCCCTTCCTTTAGTTTACCTAACCCTTGCTCGTCCTTCAAACTATTTTCTTGAGTCTCTGGTGCATTGGGTAGCTGAGTGTCTAAAAAAATTTTGAATTCTTGTTTGCTATGTTGAAGACCCTGAGCTTGAGTGTCAGGAAATGGGGAAGATGTCTTCTCTGGTTCCTTTTCTTCTTTGGTATGTACCGGGGTCACAAGAGATACCTCTAGGATCTCATCATCATCATATATCTTTATCATATCACTTAAGGGGTTTGATGCATTGGCCCTCCCCGATGCTCTGATAGTCTCTAGTTGAGCCAAAACACCTATCGATGATCAAGTCAGTGGCGTTGTGAATTGAGAGTCATCTAACCCAGTAATTTCATCAAGGTATATGAATTCATGGCTGCTTGGTCCCATCTATCTTTCATTCGGGTTGTCGGCAGGGATCCTTGCCACATTTATGATGTCTGGGTCATATTGCAGCTGATCAATTATCCACTGTGCATGTTCTAAAATGAGTAACCCCCTCTCCCGTGCATCCTGAGCCTCGGGGAGACTTATATATTGCATTGGGGTTACCTGGGGAATCTCTGTTGTTTCGACCACTACCTGGGGGGGCTTTGCTCTTCTTTCGCTTTCATTTCTTCCCTGTCCCTGAGGGCCCCTTGAGTTGATTTTTCTAGGATCGACGTATGTTCATCGAGGTTCATGGCTCTGAACTTAGTCATATTAGTTTTGACCATCCTTTCCACCACTTCATCCCATTATTGGGCATTTTCAGTGAAGACCTCATCTTTGAATTTATCATGGGTGTATTGCCAACAGGACGACACTTGCGATGCATGATTAAAGACTGGACCCCTTGGGTCATGTTTGCGGAAACCACCGGTCTGGAATCAAAACTCCAATTGGTCCATTCCTTCCTTATTGGCTTGAGTAGTGTCTCTTACTAGGTAGAAACCTATATGGAATCCATAAGGTATAAATGCCCGGTTCTTATCCTTAACCAGAGTAGCATTGTAACCTTGTAGGCTAGTTTGGTAGAAGATTTCCCCCACAAAAATCTAGTCGGGGACATGTGCTGGTAGGAGATGAGGTGCTCCAGTGGCCCTAAATACCCTAATGTAGGTCTCACGTTCATCCAGATATCAGTGGCCAACCTTTTCTATCACCTTTTTTGTTGTAGCTGATAACCTCGGGCACTCTTTCTTGAAAAGAATAAAATGAATGTGCACGATGAATTCATCACATATGAGGGAGTAGGATATTTTGTACCTATTCTCCCATAAAATGATGAAGTAAAAGTGAACCGGGAGTTCTGAGACGTGCCAAATCAATTTCATTCTAGAAAAGACATTTCTGGCGCACATGACGTCTAATAAATACAAAGCCATGTAAAAGGATGGAGTCTCTCCTTCTTTCGACGTCTGATCTTGTTGTATGCAGATGCTTAGCTTCTTTGAAATGATGGATCCCTAGTTGAACGCTCTCTCGGAAATGGCCACTATGTAAGATAGAGGCATCCATGCATATGAAAACTTGGAACAATCTTTCTCCCTGTACAACCGGTAGATGAGGGCCATTAGATAGATATACGAATCCCTTAAGTTGGTCATTTGGTAACAGTCAGAGGTCTGATTAGTTTACTTTTTATCTTCTCTCCACCATGAAGCCATCAACCAACCAGTGTCATGGTGCTTGTATAATTTTACGACGAAATCAGTGTTCAGTCGCTCCTCTAGGTCTCTAAGCTTGTAATAAGTCTGCACCTCTACCGGAAGGAAAAACCCCACACAATCGCCATTGTCATCATTGATCAGTCACTTCTGTGTGTCCATGTGGTCGATGAGCCATTGCAGCAGTTCTTTACAAGGAAACATCATAGTTATTCTCGCTACCATGTGTAGGTACGACCATAGGTTATTTGGAAAAACTTCATCGTCAAGATTTCACATGTCGAGGTCGTTGTGCAGGATATATTCTAAGAATTCTTCTCGACTAATTTTCTTGAAGAGTTCTCCCCAATGTGGGAGTACCGCCTTTCCCCCTTTGTTTTCCTCTATGTCTCCAAATGAATCCTTCTTGGTATATGTCCTAATGATTGGTTCCGACCTTGGAGAAAATTCTAATTGTTTTTCGGTCGCTGGGAAAGAGCCTTCTCCTACCTCTGGTTCATTTAGCATTGGTGTTCTCAGAGATCGCATGGTAGTTGGTTTTCTCATAAGCATTGTTCCTGCAATCGAAAGAATCCTTTAGGTCCTGTGCATAGAGAAACATTGGATAAAAATGTATATATGAAGTGGAAACACGAAAAATCTAGACTAGTACATACCTCCAATGCTTGCTAAACCTTGTAGTTTGATACTCATAGGATCTCAAAATATTTTGAATTACTCGTATTGCTCCTTTGGATGCTATGAAACTCCTTTGCGTGCATAATGGTCTCGTTTACAATGGCTCAAGATAATTTAAACAGGGAAGAACTTACCATGTCATATCAACCAATTAATTCAGGTGATGAGTGAAATTCAAACAAATCTATCGTCAAATCTCTACAATTTAATTCATCATGGGTTGACAGAAGAGGCGAGGAGGGTGATGCATTCTATTGGTAATTTCAAAATGGATTTTTATTCGCACACGAAGTAGCAAATAATGTGAGATTTGGAATTAATTAGTCTTTTAAATGCTCTGAATCTAAACGTATCTAGTGCTAAAACATCCCATCATGTAGCTTTCCTAGTGGGTGGATCAGGGATCAACAATGTGTTATGATTGTTTTCGTTGATATCCTTTTGTGAAAAACCTCCGACACCGATCGATTTCATCATATGGTGTTGACATGGAAAAACTAGCTTGGGACACGTGGCAATGAAAATCGGTGACTTAACTCACGAGTATGAGTCAAAGTCAGGACTTTCTTCAAGTTGTGCATTCTTAAAATAAACCTGTGATCATCGATTACAAAAAGGTATCGGGGATAAACCTATCACATGTTTTCCTTTAGGTTACCATCCTCGAAAAATTTTCGATGCCAAAACACTTCGGGAATCAGTGATCGGGGAAAACTCCTTAGCGTGGTCACAATGTTCATCGTGATTCAGTTTTCTCCGATTTCGACAAGCACATCGGGTATCGGCTATCGACGATATCGTTTCCTTTCCTTTTAAATGTTACTCCCTTCACCTTTTACTGATGTCAAAAGGGGATTGATTGTTGATGATCTACGAATGTGATACTTGTCATGAAACATAACTTCCCTTTCACGGATACTGATGAAGATTGGCGCTCGACGATTGAGTCTTTCTGAGTGTTTCCTTTTTACCCTTTAATTTCTTCTGATGTTGAATCTTTGAGCACGTCAGGTGAAGTGTTTTGGCCGTTGATTCTTCATTTAGGTGTTAATCCCCTTCTAGTTCATGGAATTTTTAGAGTTAAACAAACTTGAAAAGCTAATGAGAAATAAGAGAACAAGCAAAGAAAAAACATTTCTCAAAATAAAATTTAATTCAGATTGTGCAAAGATTAAGTGGTACCCAAAAAAGTGAAAAAATGACATAGGAATTTTAGGGTGTGTTGAGTGCTCAAAAAATGGTGACTTATTGGGCGAAAGAAGAAATTACGTTCCTTCCTTGGGCTTGGTTGATGCAAAAACTGATTAGGAACTTAACTAGTTTTTATCATAGCCTCTTTTACCTTTGCATTTAGAATTTCCCCGGTTGATGGATCTGGGCCTGCATGTGGGGTTTTTAACCTTTATTCCACCTTCTTTTCTTGTAACCTTGACCCACACCCTCTTTTGACAAGATTTTAGTAACACATTCACTGGAATTAGGCCTTTTAGTTATGCTCATTCATTTTCTTTGGTGTTGCTCCACTACGAGCAAGTGTCCATAGCCCCGACGGAGTCACCCCGACATCACAGACCTTGCTCCACTGCTAGTGAGAATCCATATCCCTGGTGGAGATATATGCATACCCTCTCCTACTGTGTGCTCATTTGATATAGTTGACTTGTATTTTGACAGAATGCCTTAAGAGAGCGGGAAAGGAGGATGTTTGTTATTTGAAAAAATGAGATGGTTAAGGTGAAACTCACTAGCTTTGTCTCTGAGGTGCATGTAGTCATTTCCTTCTTACTATATTTCCCATAAGGTTTTACCAAAACACTAAGAAGACACTTCCTCATTTCTCCAAAGTTGTCCATCTGCACATGTTAGATAGAGAATCCCTTGAAACAAATGGAGGTTCCTCAACGTTTCTTGTGTTTGTATGTGAGCAACAAGTTAGGAAGAGAGTTCTCCATGTCACATGATTTGAGGTCAACCATTGTCTTTCTAAACAAAATATTTCAAAAGATTAGAAGAACGATCAAAAGATTAAAAAAAATTATAAATGAAAAAAGACAAATCGACGCATCAAAAA
>JZKD02S2116915.1:60073-86263 GCA_000966675.3 Picea glauca
TTGGCAGAGTTTCTTTGCAATGATTTTTCCTCCTTTGAATAGTACCCCTACCCCTCCTTTTATAGGCTGGAAGGGGCTAGGGTTTTTGGCGAACTCTCGGCCATGCATGGCTCGATGTTCCAGTTAACTGACAAAAAGCCCCATGTCCCGGCGGAAACTTTCCTGATTTTTTGCTTTGTTAGGTACCCGCAGGCTGTTTTGGGTTAGCTCGCGGATACCCGCGTGCAGTAGAAAGACAGCAGGCGGATGCCCGCGCCCAGTGAGTAGTTAGGGCGCGGGTTGCTTGTTTTAAGTGGTTTTTTGAGGAATTTCTCAGCATGGCTTTGGCTAGGAAGAGGCATGAGTAGGCCTGATACCAGGTAAGCAGGGATAGTGCAATTTAGGGTTATAACAGCCCCCTCGAAGAGGCTTGTGAACATTTCTTTCTAAATCAAAGTGTTATTTCAGTTGTGTTCTTATATTATTTCTGTGTTATTGTGGAGATTATGTTGGTTAATATTACTGTTATTCTGCCATTTCTAGAATTTTATTTCTGTTCTGTGTATTTATTATATCTGGTATCTTGCAAGTGGTATCAGAGCACATTCCTTGGTAGAAATTGTGGGAATTTTTTTTTCAGGGTAGAGACGTATTCTGGCATATTTAATCCATAGAGATCTATTATTACATGCATAAACCCGCGGTTGAGGGATTCATACATGTAGGAAATACAAGTGGTTCTTAAGAACACATCTGTTGGCCACCCTTGTAACCCCTGTTGGTACCCCTTCGAGTGGTAGCGCATCAGATAACACCTGTGTACAGATTGGCCTAGATTTCCTGAAGCCCTTTTTAGATAAACCTATCGGCCACCGGACTACTATAGTGTCACTGAGAACAACACTCGGGAAGATACTCTCTAGTACCTGGGTAGTCGGGTAGTACAGATAAGGGTACAATCTATCCTCCTTAGTTAGTTCCCTGAGATATTGGGCCAAGTACTACTATTGGACCCCACACATATATCAAAGAGCTATAGCACAGGGGAAACCCTTGTCTGTAGAACCCTTGAATACCTAACCCTTGGGGGACAGAAACATAAACAAATTAAAACCGACCAGATCTATTGATGTGCAACTGTGTTCGAGTTGCCAAGTAAATACACATTTCTTTCTGGTTAATAATTTGGGGATTTCATCACTGTAGTATTCTTCAGACCAGAGTATAACACCGCTGGTGTAAAAAAAATAAATAAAAAAAAAAGGTCTGGAATTTGTTTCACCATTATTTGAGACCTATTCCATTGGATTCATCTCTTCGCCCTTATCACAATCATCCATATCATTTTTCGGCATTTTTTTTTTACCCCGCCCACTCCTTTTTCATTTCACCCATCCTCATGGTCCATACCCATAGCCAAGAACTGGAGTCTCACTAAAACACCTTGCAATCTAGTTTCCTCGAGACCCAAAACAAAGTGAAACAACTCAGTGCTACTATTTCCTCCCGAGATACATCCATCAATACCACCATAAATGTAACCGTGTAGTCCTCAATGGAGGAAGTCAAACAAGAACTGACCACCCAGCTTGAATCTATCTTTACATCACTCTGTACCAAAATAAAGATCCCTACTGATGACCCTTTTTCTAACGCACATCCAAAGACTGAAGGTGGACCTTCTTCCCATTCCCATACCTTTCAGCCCCATCACTTTCAACGTGACATACACCTTCCATGGGTGGATGTAACCAAATTTGATGGCTCGGAACCCACTGGTTGGGTCACCCAAATGGAACATTATTTCTCTTTATACGAAATTACAAACGACTTGGCCAAACTCTGGTATGATGTTCTCCATCTAGATCAAGAACGTTGGCAATGGAGAAAAACTTCCCATCAAGGGTATATTGCTTGGACCCAATTTGTGACTGAGCTTTATGAATGCTTTGACACTGACACCAACCATTTGGGCCATTTGACAAAATTGAAGCAATCAAGAACAGTAGAAGACTTCATAGCTGCATTTGAGTGCCTACCTTTTGGAACAGAGGGCATGAATGATGCTTTCTTTCGAGAGTGTTTTATCAGTGGCCTCAAGGAGGATATTCGGGCCCATGTCCTCATGGATCAAGCTTCGAGTTGGGTGGAGGCTACTAAAAAAGATAAAGAAGCACAACAAGTTGTATCCTCGCAAACCCGTAAACCTTCCTTTATCCCTCGCCCTAAACCCATAAATCCCACTACTCCCTCTGCCCCATTAAAGATCCAAAAATTGACCAGGGCTGAAATGGATGGATGCCAACTCAAAGGCCTTTGTTATAATTGTGATGAAAAATATTTCCTCGGCCACAAATGTAAGGAACAAAATATTTTTATGGCCATCTCTGAGGATATTTTGGAAGAGGATGTTGAAAATCCCATTGTGCCCGAGTCCCCTGAAATCATTGACATAACCACTCCCTCCGACCCTCCCGAAGTAGAACCGATAATTTCCCTCAATGCTCTCATTGACTTCTCCACCCCCCAAACCCTCAAGTTAACTGGTTACATCAAGCATCGGAAGGTCATCTTTCTGGTTGATAGTGGAAGTACCCATAATTTTATTCATCGCTGCATTGCCCAAGAAACCCATTGCTACATCCATGCCGTCAACAATTTCCAAATTATGATTGCCAATGGTGGTTCCATGAAATGTGGAGGGCATTGTGAAAATGTGCGTCTCCAAATTGGTGACTACCACCTCAAATCCCATATGTTTGCTATTGACATGGGCGGTTGTGACATTGTGTTGGGTGCAGACTGGCTAAGGACCTTGGGTCCAATTCTCATGGATTTTAAGGAATTAACCATGCAATTCAATCATGATGAACACCAATATAAATTCCAAGGCATCACTGCTGGTTCACCTGAGGTCATTAGTTCCCACTGCATGGAAAAGATGCTCAAAAAAGGTCATTCTGGTGTCATTGCACAACTCCATGCCATACAAGCAACAAAGACACCCCCGGTGCTGCAAGACCTCCAAGCCCTTCTTTCTAAACATCAAATGGTATTTTCCACTCCCCAAGGACTCCCTCCTTCCCATGATGTTCATGATCATTCCATTCCCCTTGTACCAGGAAGTCTTCCTCCCAATATCCTTCCATATCGCCACCCCTTTTCACAAAAAAATGAAATTGAGAAAATGGTCTAGGAACTCCTTGCTGCATGTGTTATCCATCCTAGTACGATCCCTTACTCTTCTTTGGTAGTCATGGTCCTGAAGAAAGAAGGTTCTTGGAGAATGTGTCCTGACTTTTGTTCCCTCGACAAACTGACCATTAAAGATAAATTTCCCATTCCTGTCAATGATGACCTCCTGGATGAATTGAGTGGAGCCCAATTCTTTACCAAACTTGATCTTTGCTTGGGCTATCACCAGATATGTATGGAAGAGGAAGACATCCCCAAGATGGCCTTTCGAACTCATGAGGGCCACTATGAGTTTTTAGTCATGCCCTTTGGCCTGTGTAACACCCCCTCCACCTTCCAAAGCCTCATGAATCATGTCTTCCATCCTTTTCTCTGCCATTTTGTCTTAGTTTTCTTTGATGATATCCTCATCTATAGAAAAACCTGGATAGACCATCTTACTCATGTGGATCAAGTTCTCCGTCTACTCTCTCAGTACCAAATTTTCCTGAAATAGTCTAAATGTGCTTTTGGGGCCTCAGAAGTAGAATACTTGGGTCATCTGGTGGGAAAGGATGGTGTCAAGGTGGACCCGAAAAATATTTAAGCTATGCAAGAATGGCCACACCCAAAGACTCTCAAAATCTTGTGTGGATTTTTAGGCCTAATAGGGTATTATCGCAAGTTTGTTAAGAACTACAGAAAGATTGCAACACCTCTCACTGCTCTCCTAAAAAATAACTCTTTCACTTGGATGCCAACAACTGAGCAATCTTTTCAAACCTTGAAGATGGCCATGTGCACAACTTCAGTTCTGGCCCTTCCTGATTTCACAAAGACCTTTGTGTTGGAATGTGATGCCTCAAGGAAAGGAATTGACGCTATCCTTATGCAAGAGGGTCAACTTTTGGCCTTCACCAGCAAGCAACTGTCTGAAAGAAATCTGGGAAACCCATTTATGAAAAGGAAATGTTGGCTATTCTGCATATTGTTGATCTATGGCACCCTTATCTCTTGGGGAAACGCTTCCAAATTAATACCGACCATCAAAGCCTCAAGTACTTTCTGGAACAACGCATTTCCTCCCAGAAGCAAAAAAAATGGGTGACTAAGCTCTTTGGATATGATTATGAGATCATTTACAAGAAGGGCAAAGACAATGTCGTGGCATATGCACTGTCCCAAAAATATGAAGAATAAGGATCCCTTTTTTCTCTTTCCTTCATTGTACCCGATTAGCTCCAAGCTGTGTGCCAGGAATGGCTTCAAGATCCCAAAAGTTCGCATCTGATCTAACAATTGCAGACCAAGGCTCCGGCTCCCCCAGGGTACTCCTAGCTCTAGGATGAGCTTCGATACAAAGGCCATTTGTATCTAAGTAAACAATCCAAGCTTAAATCCACAGTACTTTCTGAGATTCATGCTACACCCACAGCGGGGCACTCAGGGTTCACCAAAACATATGACAGGGTCAAATGTTCTTTTTTCTGGGATGGTATGAAATAGGAAATCCATCATTTTGTCACTAAATGTGAGGTGTGCCAACGTAACAAGGGAGAAATAGTCAAATCTTTGGGCACACTATAACCGCTTTCGATTCCCCCTGCTATTTGGAAGGGTATCTCTATGGACTTTATTATCGGCTTACCAAAATCAGGGAATAAATCAGTCATAATGGTGGTTGTGGATCGCCTTTCCAAGTATGCTCATTTCTGCGCTCTTCACCACCCATTTACTGCATCCACGGTGGCTCAAATTTTCATGGACCAGGTCTTCAAGCTTCATAGAATTCCGCACTCTATTGTTTATGATCGTGACCCAACTTTCACTAACAATTTTTGGCAAGAACTGTTTAAGCTACAAGGCACCCAATTGCATCTTATCTCATCTTATCATCCCCGGATGGATGGTCAAACGAAAGTTGTCAGCAAGTGTTTGAAAATATATTTGAGGTGCTTTGCCTCTGAAAAACAACACTAGTGGGATCAATGGTTACCCCGAGCTGAATGGTGGTACAACACTTCATACCATACAACCACTCACATGACTCCTTTTGAAGCGGTATATGGACAGAAGCCCCCTTCAGTTCTCTCATACTTACCGGGTACCGTGAAGTTCCAGGTGGTTGACCAAACACTTACAATCTGAGAGGATATTCTTCGCACCCTTAAAGAGAACTTTTTCATGGCATAGAATTGCATGAAGAAACAAGCAGATCAAGGTCTCTCTAAACGTCAATTTGCAGAAGGGGATCGGGTGTTTCTGCGACTGCAACCATATAAGCAAACTTCCCTCAAGGATAAGCATTTTTAGAAGATAGCACTGAAATTTTATGGTTCTTATACAGTTCTCAAGCATGTGGGACAAGTTGCATATCAGTTAGCTCTGCCCAGTCAGTCAAAGCTACATCTTGTTTTTCATGTTTCATGCTTAAAGAAGGTGATTGGAACCAGGTACCAAATTCAAACAAACCTTCCAGAGTTAGCTGAAGAAGGATCCATTTGGCTACATCCAGAAGCATTTTTGGACCAGCGTGAGCATCGCCTGCGTCAGAGAACCATCAAGGAAGTGCTAGTCCAGTGGAAATATACGACTCCAGCAGATGCCACTTGGGTACTAGCTTCCATTCCGCAATAGTTTCCACATCTCAAGCCTTGAGGACAAGGTTGTTTTTAAGGGGGTAGACATGTTAAGGTCCTAACCCGCACATAGGTAGATCAATGTATTTGGATGTAATAAAGGTCAATATTAATAAGCCCTTTCAATAAAATAGAATAAGGCGAATGTAAGAAGACCTAATAGAAGCTTCTGCTTCTAGAAGGATCTTCCTCTAGATGCTTCTCTTAATAGACATATTTAGTATAAATAAGGGTCGAGGGTATGGAAACCCTAGCTTGGAGAATTATTGTAACAGAGCACTGCTCGACTAGAATTTTCCCCCTCGAAGAGGCCTGTGAACATTGCTTTCTAAATCAAAGTGTTATTTCAGTTGTGTTCTTATATTATTTCTATGTTATTGTGGACATTATGCTGGTTATATTACTGTTATTCTTCCATTTCTAGCATTTTATTTCTGTTCTGCGTATTTATTATATCTGGTATCTTGCAAAGAACACCTGAAGCATTTAACTATAGTAATGAGGAGGTTGCAACAAGAAAAGTTGTTGATCAATCTGAAGAAATCATCTTTCATGAAGACGGAACTCATTTATTTGGGGTTCGTAATCTCTGCGAATGAGTTAAAAATGGATCCTAAAAAGGTAAGAGTGATCAAATATTGGCCATCACCGAAGAGTAATTTTGAAGTCAGAATCTTCCATGGACTTGCCAGTTTTTACAGGAATTTCATCAAAAATTTTAGTGGGATATGTGCACCAATGATGGACACAGTCAAGAAAAGACATAAATATTTTCATTGGACATAAGAAGTGGAGAAATGTTTCAAGTTGCTGAAAATTAAGATAACTGAGCAGCTAGTTCTGGTTCTACCATATTTCATAAAAGCATTTCAAGTTAAGTGTGATGCAAGTGGGTTTGCGATTGGAGCAGTCTTAAGTCAAGAAAACAGGCCAATTGCATACTTCAGTGAGAAACTGAATGATGAAAAGATGAAATATTCAACGTATACAAGGAATTTTATGCAGTCATACAAGCCCTAAAAAAATGAAGGCATTACTTGGTTCCGAAAGAGCTTGTCTTGTATAGTGATAACCATGCTTTACAATTCATAACTCGAAAGGAGAAATTGAACTAGAAGCATGCAAAATGGGTTGAATACATGCAGAATTTTACTTTTGTTATAAAGCATATTTCTGGAACTGCTAAAAAAGTTGTTGATGCTTTGAGCAGAAAATGTTTGACTCTGCAAGAGTTCATAGTGAATACCTTAGGTTTTGATAACCTCAAGGAAATGTACATAAATGATGCAGATTTTAAAGAAGCTTATGAAGTGTGTGAGAATCCAATTCTCAGGGATAGAAGCCAATGGACTGAATACTTGGTTCAGGATGGACTATTGTTCAGGGGTAACCAATTGTGTATACCAAAATTCTCTATGAGAGAACCTATTGAAGGTGTTGAAACAAATTTTAAAATTTTTTATCCCTAAGACCCAAACTTTCCTTTCTCGGGTTTCAGATGTTCAAGAAGTATAACCCTCACTTTCTTTTCCAAAGGGCTGGTACCGAAATCCTGATAGATTTAAATTCTAATAATAATAAAAGGCAAAAACCTAAAGTGTTATAAGAATCCCGACGCATTTTCTATAAAGTTATTTTAATCATGATAATCTTTAAACCTAATGGAGTTAAGATTAACTTAAAAAAAAGGTTTTCGGGATTCGGGGTTTGCTGAGAACATATATTTCAATACATATTGAATCTCGAAATCCCGATCCCCGACTTCCCGAAAGAATGAGAGTTAGTTCAAATTCTGATTAATTAAATCACTAATATCAAAATTTAAGGCTTAAGTTAATCATTTCGCAATTTCAGAAATCGGGATTCATCGATGACATACTCCCTGTCAAAACGATCCCCAAAATAAAAAAACGCTTAATACCGATCAATTATTTTGCTAAAACAATTTTAATTCTTAATTAATCTTGTCATGATTTCACGATTTCAGAGATCGAGATTCAATAATAACATACCTCTTGTGAACTCCATCCCCGAAATCCTGAAACACGAAATCTTGACTCTTAATCTATAATTAGTCTAAATTGACTCTGTTTGAAGGCATGATTAATGATAATCGATCTTTTTAAGTTTTGTTCACGTTTCAGTTTCTGATTGAATGAAATGTTCCAATTTTTTAATTCAAAAGCGCCAAAATGCAGCCACTTAAATCAAGAATAACTAGTGATATGTGACACTAATGCGTATCTCAGTAAATATCTACTGCATTAAATGTCTTGGATTCTTGTCAGTTGCGTCAGTCCCTTCATCATTAAATGAATTAAAAGCGAGTTTGAAGGTCTGTGTTTCACAATATTTTCTGTTTCATACTATCAAGCACAAGACGCATTCAGCCAAGCTCATACACTCCTTTTTTGTGGCAGGTTTTACGTCTAACTTAAAGTCATGGCACCAAAACAGGCACCGAAGAAAAGTGAAAATACATATGAGGGAGATATCATATCTGACACTATGCCACTCGCTATTGACTCCATTAAATCTTGGACACAAATATCTAAATTCCTGGAATACGAATTCAAGAATTCTCATACTGATTCTGAGAATCACTTTCGGGATATAGCAGAATAAGAGCTTCATAAGATTGCGGCGTGCCCTCGGCTTATGGCGTACAATGATATGAACAATTGGGCCCTGGAAAAGGTTGATATTCCGATGAGGAGGATATTAAATGATCAAGGAGTCATTGTTGGCTCGTTTAGGCCAGAACATATACAAGTAATGTATAAGCTTTCACAAAATCCTAAGTACTATTTTAATGCGGAGTTTTTAGCTGAATTTCAAAGGAAAGAGTGTACTGAGGCAGACCGAACTTATCCTGATTTAATTAGATATTGGTGGAGATGTCCATCAAAATTTAGGGCCGATACCCATGGGGTTTATGCTACAACATCTTTGAATGAATACATGGTCTATGTAGCCATTATGTTGTGTAGACATTTCAGGAGAAAGGATCCCTGCCATTTTCCTGCAGATTGGGTTCCCTTTTTAGAAGAAGCTTTAGAAGAATATGCTTTTAACTGGAGTAAGATTTTGTCAGATAACCTAGCACAAGAAGTTTCAAAATACAGAGTTACAAAATCTAAAGGTCAACCACTAGCCTTTTATATGTAAGCGTACATTATGGATGCAGTTTTATTTATGACTCCTTTTCGCTTGATGAATTGGAGTTGGAACATAAATTGCTCCTATCCCATTCATGAATATCATTCTGCACTTTGGGAAGAAAATGCTAATAATGCATTTTATGAAATTTGTCATTTCATAATAGTTCCAATGCATAACATGTTTTATGGCTGTGAATGCCCTCGCATTTCTAAGCCAGTCTCATAAAATATCAAAGAAATAGCCAACTGGTTTGTTGACGAAAACTTCTCTTATATTAGGGTTTATGGGTGTTCAATCCCCCCTCACGCACTTCCGAAATTCCTCCCGGATAGACTGGTATTAAGGGAGGTAGCACATCAAATAATGAAAGGTGGTATTGGAATAGAGCTCAAGGCAGCCCAGAAGAAATCCTGGCCAAGCTTCCCTGTGTATGTCGGGAAATTTTCATTACTAAACCTAGGCCATTCTAAGGTCGAGGTTGAAGCACTAGAAGAAATAAAACTGGTAGATATTGAGCACAGAAAACATGACCCTTATCAATTAGTAAGCAGACATTTTATGCACTGTAATTTGAAAGCTTCTGAGCATGAAATATCTGTTTATGATGATATATTCAAGGAGGTTAAAACCTATGAAGAAGTATTGAACAGGGTACAGGCCATGCCACCTAACTCACAGGTTGGTTTCATTTCTTTCCAGAGTCATAGGCGAAGTTGTTTACCAAAGAGTTTGCAGGGTGAACTTACGACCTCACCTCTAGAGCAAGAAGGGCCTCCCCCAGGCTTTGAAACAAATGTACAGGATAAAGAAAATACAAAAGGGAAAATGAAGGAAGGTGAAATGCCTTCATAGGAAATGGGAGTCTCTCAGAAAGAAAAATCAGAGACAGGGAAAAGAAAGGAGTTAGAAACTCCTTCAGAAATCCTTGAGAGTTTTCCGAAAAAGGTAGGAGGAACAACATCGACAGAACTTGGAAGTCCCATTACTTCCCTGACTCCATTGCAATCTACTTATGGAAAACCCCATGAGGGAGCTCTGTATGTTAGTGATCTTGAGCCTATTTCTAGGGATGATATTCCTTCATCCAATTATTTTTTTAGTAAAAAGAGAAAGGCAATCCTAAAACAAGAAATTCATCCAAGAGGAGATATGATGGTTAAAAAGCATAGGGTCATTATAGATGGAAAAAAAACTTAAAGAGGGAGAATTTGCTACAGAGATAGCAGGCACGATGGGAGCCTCAACATCAATGAATTTATATTCTATGGGTAGTTTGACAACTATGTTGGAACAAAAAGACCAAATGATAGCCCAACTACAGGGTCAATTGACAGAGATCGAAAGAAATATCAGTTGGGGAATAAAAAAGGGTTTAGAACAAGCTAGATTAAATGACATTCAAGAAATTCAAAAAATGAAAGCGAGCTTAGAGGAAGCAAATCAAAAAAATACAGATCACTCAAACACAGGTCATAAAGCAAGAGGAAATAAATAAACAATTACAAGGTAGGATTAATTCCATTTCAAATCAAGTGGTCGAGCTCAAAATCTTCCAGGCACAGGTATTGGAAATACATATGAAGATAGAAAAAGAACAACAGGGAGTGTTTTCAAATCTGGAATTTGCCCAGAATTACTTTCCGGAAACAAATAAATCCATGGAATATATTCTCCAGAAAGAAAGAGAAGTAAAAGTGGCCAGAGAAACTTTCCAAAAAGAAGTGACTTTTTCAACAAAAGAGGATTTCGGGGAGGCTAAAAAACTATATGTTTCATAACAGATTAAAGGTGATGTGATACTCAAGGTGTGGGAGGTAGACATCATAGAAAATAAATAATAACAAGAGAAGTTAATGACAATTGTCAAGGAATTTTTTATCTTTTAGAGAAAACTTCATTAAACATTGGAAAAAACAATTGTCCCGGGTTGTTAGGAGAAATTAATATTGTCAAGCATCAATTAAGATTTAAAGAAGAGCTGGAAGAAATTCAAGCAGAGATTCCACAAATAAAAGTAATAAATGTTACTCAAATTGATAAATGGCTAGTAATGCCTAACTTAAAGCTACAAACTATCAATTTTATGAGAAAGATAATCGAGGATCGTCTGCCAGAATTGTAGAGAAAGTTTTTCTTATTTGAAGCATAGGATATTCCACAAGCTCCGAGAGTTTTAGTACAATTTCTGGGCAAATGTATTCATTGTCTTAAAGCAGAAGGAGGAGATTCATCAACGTAGACATGAAATACTTTTTTGAAGATTTTCATCATTGGAATAATAAAGAAATTAGAATAGAAATGAAAACAGTTTGATATTGTTCATTCATGTAACCATTAATCTTAGGAAGTTAATTAATCACCAACGGGAAAAATGTTTGGTCATCATGTATAAATATATTTTCACAAGACTGAGAAAGGGCTTTTTTGTCTTTTGAGCGAGCCAATTGTATTAAAATGTTTTCCATTTCACTGTGATATAAATAATACAGATGAGATTCTGAATTATGTCAACTTGAAGCTATGTGTTCTTTACCCTGTTTCTAATATTTTTCAAGATTTTTCTTCTTATGTCTTTCTAATGAATGATTAACTATAAATTTATTTCACACATCTATTATAATTTGAATTGATTTGGTTATTGAATTATTTACAGTTTTTCCTCTGTGAGTGCTATCAGCAATCTCAAGACCTGTAGGTCATTTGAATGATTATATCTTACATTTCATTAGAAATCACATTTTCCTTTTTTGTCTCTTGTTACAATATGAGATTCTTTCTTGATTAAAGCCTCATATTCTTCAACAGTGTTTCTTTGTGTTTATTTTAATATTCTCAAATTACTTTAAGTACAGGAAACAACCTCAACTATTATTATGCTATTATTTTGAGTTCCAAAACTCTTTTACTCTTTTCATCCCTTAAAAAGCTAAAGAAACAAATCTTCAAACTTTCATATTTAATTAAAACTTTATTTTCCATGACTGTCCCAAATAATAGACAACCCAACGTAGAACCTGGCCTCCAAGATCAAACTAGCATTGCTTTAAACCTGTTTAATACTATTCTACAAACATCAACTAACTGGGTTGAATTAGAACGTTCATGGGAAACTATTGAGAGAGATATTAACATCCAAGAACAATGGGAAGCTAGATAGAGGCAGTTGAGAAACCAACTCTGATTTATCCTTCTTTTTTGTTCTTACCTTTTAATTTCCTTTACCTTTATGGATGCCTTAACGATATACTTTATAGCCTTAAAGTATAAAATCAGGAAAAACATATTTTTGGCATCATTGCTGGGGAACGAAGAAACGAAACATTTCCCTGGGAAGAACGACATTGACATTTTCTTTCTTTGATAGTGAACAAAGATAGAAAACCTTCTAAGACTACCTTTATTTTTCACTTGGCGACTCCATTATAAGTAAACTGGATATTAGCCAAAAGAACACCAGAAAGAACCCAGATGACAAGCAGACCTCGCCAGTCTCTAATCTAGAAAATATTTTAAAATCCCAAAGATCCCTTAGACAAATCATTTCACCCATACATACTATTTGTCAGCCTGATTTTACGCAATTGAACCTGACAGAAATGCTTGAGAGATATGTTTCACTTCCCCTCTCATACGATAAGTTCTCTTTTCCTGAGGTTTTTTCCCTAGATTTCCATGAACGTTCTCCTCACACATTCCAAGATTCAGCCTCGAATCTACCAATGGCTACACATGGAGGTGCTGGAGCTGGGAGTGGTGCTCTAGGAGGACCAGCAGGTGGCCAAGTACCGCTTCCTGGAATTTTTGCCAAAGTAGCTACTAGATATGCCCCCCTTGCCCTCCCAGTTCCCCTACATGATCTTCCTGAAAATTATATGAAAATCCTTCCTAAATTTACAGGGGAAGGAGATTTAACCGCTCAAGAACACATACATTTCTTCGACCAATTTGCCGACATCCTCGGAATTGAACATGAAGATGTCTATTCTAGACTCCTTGTTCAGACTTTCGAGGGATAGGTGAGGACTTGGTTCTGAGCCTTAGCAGTTGGATCTTTAAGATCTTACGAAGAACTTGAAAATGATTTTATTAGACAATGGGGTGAGAGGAAGGACCACCTCTATTACCTAACTAAATTTGGAGCCCTTAGAAAGAAAAACTCAAAATCTATTCTTGAGTTCACGCAAAGGTTTAGCAAGTTGCATAATAAAATCTCGGTTGAGGTCAAACCTTCTCAACCCGCAACAAAGGTGACTTTTGCTGGCACCTTTGATCTTGATTTTGCCTTATTATTGAGAGAAATGAGATCAAAAGATCTCATGAAAATGCAAGATGATGCGGTTGAGATTGAATCGAACATGATGGCATCAGGGAAATTAAAAGAAAAAATAGAAACTGGGAACAAAGAAAATAGGAAATTCAAAGAGCAAGGTGGACCCTTAGGATCGGGGAAATCCTCGGGAGATAAAATAGACGAGATTTCTAGGGTAATTAAAGAAATTTCAAATAAGATATCAAAAATGGAACTAGAGAAATTGAAAAGGGATAATTTTCCCAGGAAGGATTTTAGAAGGAATCCTGATCCTCAGGCCCCACAGAAAACAATTAAAAATGAAGATAAAAAAATCCCAACCCCCTTCAAAAGTGAAAACTTCATTGGAGAGGAAGATCTAGAAGATTTTAAAGATTTTGATGAGGATATTAATAATCTTGGTGATGATAATAAGTCACCTTATTTATTGAGACACGATTACGAAATATCTTTAAATAAAGAAAGTAGATTGGAAGACAATTTTAGCAATGATACGTCTGAAGATTTGGCCTATCAGGGTATCGCAGATGATATTATAGTTGAACTATAGGAGAAGTATAGTTTAAGACTTAGGAATAAGAGTCTTCCAACCGTCCGAACAAAAAAGATCTTTCCTAGGGGTGAAACTGATGAAGCAGCTCCAAAGGTTGCTGACAAATAGACTGCAAAAACCCAAACCACTGACACGCAACCTGTCAAGTCAAAGTCAGTAGGAACACCCGCCGTGAAAGCACAGGTCCCTGTGAGTGAAACCAAATCTGCACCACAAACATAGAGAGCGACAAGGCCCTGGGAAATTTTAGTCTAGAAAATAAAATAAATAAAATCAAAATCTCTATCCCACTTGTTGAACTAGCTAGAAATCCCATATACAGAAAACAAATTGCCAAGATGATTAGCTTTTCAGAAGACAAAAGTCAAGCCGATGTCATTAAATTAGAATATGATGAGTCGAACATAGTTTTTGGTCCACATTTCGAAGGTGTGAGAGACATTGTGGAACCCTTTTATATCATGTTAACCTTGTTCGACCACCTACTCCATAACTACATGCTAGATTCTGGAGCATCCCACAATGTGATGCCAAAATATATTATGGAGAAACTAGGTCTTGAAATCACCAGGCCATATGGAGACTTATATTCATTTGATTCAAGAAAGGTCAAATGCATAGGCATGATTAAAGACCTGGTGGTAGGTCTGGCACAAATACCTACAAAAAAAATTCTTATGGATGTAGTGGTCGCCGACATTCCTCAGAAGTATGGTATGCCGTTATCTAGGTCATGGGGTGCCAAGCTTGGAGGATCTCTCCAGCTTGACATGACATACGCTATGATTTCTGTTTTTGGAGGACAATATACACGTATGTATAGAGAAACTAGGTTGGCATTCACGGTAGGTGATCCACATAACCCAAATAACCACCCTGTATATATTGTCGATCAAGATTTAGGAAATTGTATCTTATCTATTGATGATGATTTTGAGGTAGGTATAAACGAAAGTTATACAGAAGAAAAAAAATAATTTTTTTTTTTTTAAATATGTATATAGCACTGGTGTATGGAAGATATATTTTGACGGAGCCTCATATTACCTTGGAGTTGGAGCAGGGGTAATCCTTGTGGCTCCTGATGATCAATTTGTAATCCCATTTTCCTATAGGCTACAATGGAATGTGGACTGCACAAATAATGTATGCGAGTATGAAGCTTTAGTGTTAGGATTAGAAGCCACTAGGAGGATGAAAATAAAAAAAACTCGAAGTCTTTGGTGACGCTGAGTTAATCATAAAACAGGTAAGTCGACAATACCAAGCCAAACATCCTAGGTTGAGTTCCTACAAGAATTGTGTCTGGGATTTGATCGATAATTTTTTCTCCTCTATGAATGTGCATTTTGTTCCAAGGGCTGAAAATGAACAGGCTGATGCATTAGCCAAAGAAGCCTCAACTTTCACACCTCCCACCACATTTAAATTAAAGTATCACATACAAATGAGGCATTGACCTTCAATACTGAATAACATACAACATTGGCAAGTCTTTGAGGATGATGAACAGCTTCACAAATTTTTAGAATCAATAGATGAGTTTGTCGAAATGCATATTGATCAGGAAAATCAAAAGGATCCTCAGGGGTTGCACGATAAAATCGTGAATCATCGAATGCTCATTCTTAAGAATAACCATATCCCTAACGGCCTGATTCCCTTGGAAAGATTATTCAATCAATATGATATACCTTCAAAATCCACCCTACAGACTCAACCTAAAGAGGTTGAGGATTGTGACATAGGTACTGAAGAAAACCCTCGGATGGTGAAACTATCCAAATATCTCTCTACAGAAACCAAAAATAAATATGCGGAGTTGCTTAGAAAGTACAAAGATGTTTTCGCTTGGTCATATGAAGAAATGAGAATCTATGACACCTCTGTGATCAAACATAATATACCCCTGAATCTTGGTGTAAAACCCTTTAAACAAAAGCTCAGACAAATGAATCCTATCTTATTGCATGTTATCGAAAGGGAAGTCAAAAAGCTCCTAGATGCAAAGATAATCGTACCACTGAGATATTCTGATTGGGTAGAAAACCTGGTCTTGGTTAGGAAGAAAAATGGGGAAATTAGACTGTGTTTCAATTTTAGAAATCTAAATAAGTCCTCTCTCAAAGATAATTACCCCCTACCTAAAATGGGTCATGTTTTATAAAAAGTAGTGGGGTCAAATAAGTTGTCAATGATCAACAGGTTTTTGAGTACAATCCAGTTGCTGTCAGCGAGCACGATAAAGAAAAGACAACCTTTACCACTCCTTGGGGTACATTTATGTATGATAAGATGCCTTTTGGTTTAATGAATGCAGGTGCTACATTTCAACGTGCTATGGATATCGCTTTCATTGGCAAAAGGGACAAATTTGTAGTTATTTATCTGGATGATCTAACCATTTTTTTAAAATATGATGAAGATCATCTGATACATCTTAAGAAGACGTTCGAGAAATGCCGCAGGTTTGGTCTGTCCTTAAATCCTAAAAAGTCTCACTTTGCTATGCAAGAAGGTAAAATCTTGGGCCATATTATGTCTCGAGATGGAATTAAAATTGACCCTAAAAGAGTTGAAGCTATAGACACAATAAATATTCCTAGGAATGTAAAAGAGATTCAATCATTCTTATGAAAAATAATTTTTTTAAGGAGATTTATCCCAAATTTTGATGAAATTGTGAGATTGATCACAGATATGCTGAAGAAAAACAACGAAGTAAGATGGACAGCAGAAGCCAAAGCATATTTTGCACACATCAAGAAGGTTATAAGAGAGGCACCCATACTAGAAAACCCTGATTACCTAAAGGATCTCCTTATTTTCTCATTCACCTCTGAACACACACTTGTCGTGGTACTCTTCCAGAAGAATGAAGAAGGTTTCGAGCAACCAATAACCTTTTTTAGCAAAATTCTCTGAGATGCCGAACTCAAATATAATATAATGAAAAAACAAGTATACGCTATGGTGAAGGCGTTAAAGTATTTCAAAAACTATGTGTTTCATTCTAAGGTGATTGCGTATGAACCCACTAGCTCCGTGAAAGATATTTTGGTTCAATGCGACAGTGATGGCAAAAGAGGACGATGGCTTGCCAAAATTCAAGAATTCGACTTGGAGATAAAACCAACGAAAGTGGTAAAGGGGCATGGTTTAGCTAAACTCTTAGCCGAATCAAATTTCAGAGCTCTTGGAATAAATGGCTCACAGGGAGGAGAAGAGGGGGTGGACATGAATGAACTTGATGAACAAATAGTTGAAATCAGAATCGAAGAGAAATTTTCTTCATCAAATTGGTACAAAGACATAGTGTCCTACTTGTTGACCTTGAAGTTCCCAAGTGACTTATCTCCATATAAATCCAGAACGCTAAAGCTACATGCAGTCAAGTAATATATTTATGAAAGACAATTATATTGGAAGGACCCACTTGAACTCGTGTTGGTTTGTTTAGTTGAATCAGAAACAAAAAAGGTCATAATCCAATTTCACAAAGGAGTGTACGGAGGACACCACGCCTGGAGGGAAACAACTTATAAGATCCTGAGGGCAGGGTATTATTGGCCCAAACTTTTTTCAGACATCAACG
Organism: Picea glauca; assembly: GCA_000966675.3. Lineage (NCBI taxonomy): Eukaryota > Viridiplantae > Streptophyta > Pinopsida > Pinales > Pinaceae > Picea > Picea glauca. The sequence continues at coordinate 77,485 of JZKD02S2116915.1, forward strand.
CCAAGGTCCGAGCTTTCAATCCTTGCCAATTGTTCTCAGGCAAACATAAACTCCCAGCAATGCCATTGGTTCCGTTCAAAATGAAGGCTCCTTTTCAACAATGGGATCAGATTTCATAGGAGAAATTAATCCTCATTCTAGTGCTCAACACAGATGGATCCTGACTGCTACAAATTACTTCACCAAATGGCTAGAGGCTATTCCAACTAGAAGGGCTACTGATTTGGTGGTAATAGATTTCTTAGAAGAGAATATTTTGTCTAGATTTGGCTGCCCCTAAAAGATAGTCACAGATAATGCACAGGCTTTTAAATCTATGGCTATGGTCAGTTTATGCCAAAAATATAGTATTGTGCTTGCTCATTCCATGGCATACTACCCTCAGGTAAATGGTTTGGCCGAGTCTTCAAACAAGATCCTAATCAATATAATTAAGAAAGTGTTGAGAGAAAACAAGAAATCTCAGGATGTGCATTTGAAATACGCTCTGTGGGAAAATCAGATAGGCATGAAAAAGTCTATTGGTACTTCTCCTTTCCAAATGGTATATAGGACCGATGTAGTGTTACCTATAAATCTAGCGCTTCCTGTAATGAAACTTCGGCAAGATGAGAAGGAAGAACTAAATCATGTCACAAGAAGAATAAATCAACTGATTGAAGTCCAACAACACATGTCTGAGGTGAACAAAAGGCTGCAAAAATACCAGGATGACATGAAAGTGTTATTCGATCGTAAGGCCAAAAACTAAAATTTTCTCCCTGGATATTTGGTTTTGAAATGGGACGCTAGGCAGGAGGACTCAGGAAAACATGGTAAATTTTATCACATCTGGGACGAACCGTTCAAGGTTGCATCTCATGAAGGAAAAAATTCGTTTCTGCTAGAAAATTTGGATGGTAAAATTTTGAACGACCTTGTCAACGGGCGTTATTTAAAACACTATATAGAATAGTTGATTTCTAGAATTCTCACTGTATATACTGGTTTGTTTATTCTTTTTACTTCATAATTTTCTTTGGTAAGTCTACTATCATTCTGTAAAAAAAAAAAAAAAAAAGGTTAATGTTTTTCTAGAAGTAAGGATATAAAATTCTCGATGTGTTCAATTCTTTAAAAAAAAAAAAAAAAAAAATCTTTGATACTCTTCGTATTGTTCTCTTACAGGATTCTGGCTGAAGCCCGACAAGTGAAAGTAGCAAATAGACAGCCTTATAGCGGAAGATAAATTTGCCAAAAATAGGTGATAGATAAGATTTTCTGTTATTTCAAAAGAAAACGAAAATGGTAAGGCAAAAGAGTGAATTCCAGAAAAGTCTATTTTTTTTTCAAGAAAAGGTTTTTTATAAGAAATGCGGTGATTGTCTGGTAAGTGCGATAGGTCACTAAAAGGATGATTTCAAAATATAGGCCCTAAGAGTTTCATCTAGAATAGGAAACGAGGTATTTAAAATAAACAAAAATGAAAAGCGTCTCCGAGAAAGAGTTCAAAAAAATCGGTTTAATTTATGACCTCTGTTTTTCGATTTCCAGGTCTTTCTACGTTTCCCCTTTCTACCCTTAATTTTTTCTTCTTGAAAAACCAAGATTCTTTCTGGGTTTCCCACAGAGGGAGAAGAGATTACGTCATAACGTTTGAAGCTGAATTTTTTTTTTTAAAAGGTAGACCGGTCCTCATAAGTCCTCACTCTCCAACTAATCAAAGTTATGCTTAGGCCGATCATGACTCTCCTAGGTTTCTTAACAGTTTTCTAAGGATTTAAGCTTGCTCGAAGGAAGACCCCTGAAATTAATCTTCCCCTTTTTCTCTGTGGATGAAAGTGTTTTGAAAGTTAAGAGAAGGTTGGTCTAGAGTAATCAAAACAAGTTGACAGACCTCCATTGCAATTTTTACACAGATGCCATCCGTGGTATATTAAGTACCATTGATTTCCCCCACTTCGAATTCAAAAAGTGAAATATAAGACAGATGGTGAAAGGAAATTCATATTTGATTGCCCCCATCTAGTGCAAAATATGATGAAAGGAAATTCATTTAAATGATTTCCCTCGTATTAGTAAAAAGAGACAGATAACTTCACCGGGGTACTAAACAGGCTCACTAGCAGTGAAGCAATATCTGAGGTTAAATGCATAATTAACCTTTGAAGTGGTGAAAGGAAATTCAGTGAAAAGGGACAAATAACTTCACCGGGGTACTAAACAGGCTTGCTGGCAGTGAAGCAATATCTGAGGTATCTGTAAGGTTGTCATACTTAAATATCACTCTACTCTAGTTACCATTTTTTTCAAAAACGGATCTACATTCCAAGTCTAGACAGGGTTCCCCAATTAAAAATATGAATTTTGCTTCGTTTGATGCAAGACAAAAGCCACAATATCTGTTGGGTTTCCTAGGATTGTTTTGATCATCTTAACGCTAACTTAATTTCAGTAAAGAGAAGGACAAGATCATGAATGGGACTGCAACTGAGTTTACAACAAATGAGATTTTTGAAAAGATTTTCAGAAGTAAGGATGAAATCTCTTTTCCCTATGTATCCCCTTCCTTAGCAATTTTTGCAGAGATAAACCCTTGACTCCATTTACCCAATAAAGGCACTAAGTCTACATGTTCTCCTTATCCCATAAGGAGACGAGGTCCCCAATTGGAGCCTATGTTGAAACAAATTTTAAATTTTATTATCCCTAAGACCCAAACTTTCCTTTTTCAGGTTTTGGCTTTTCAAGAAGTATAACCCTCACATTCTTTTCCAAAGGGCCGGTACTGAAACCCCGACAGATTTAAATTATAATAATAATAAAAATCAAAAACCTAAAGTGTTACAAGAATCCCGATGCATTTTCTATAAATTTATTTTAATCATGATAAGATTTAAACCTAATGGAGTTAATATTAACATAACAAAAAAAGGTTTTCGGGATTCGAGGTTTGCTGAGAACATATATTTCAATACATATTGAATCTCGAAATCCCGATCCCCAATTTCCCGAAAGAATTAGAGTTAGTTAAAATTTTGATTAATTAAATCACTAATATCAAAATTTAAGGCTTAAGTTAATCATTTCGTAATTTCGGAAATCAGGATTCATCGATGACATACTCCCTGTCAACACGATCCCCGAAATATCGAAACGCTTAATACAGATCAATTATTTTGCTAAAACGAATTTAAGTCTTAATTAATCTTGTTGTGATTTCATGATTTTGGAGATTAGGATTCAATAATAACATACCTCTTGTCAACTCCATCCTCGAAATCCCAAAACATGAAATCTTGATTCTTAATCTATAATTAGTCTAAATTGACTATGTTTGAAAGCATGATTAATGATAATCGATCTTTTTAGGTTTTGTTCATGTTTCAGTTTCTGATTGAATGAAATGTTCCAATTTTTGACTTCAAAAGTGCCAAAATGCGGCCACTTAAATAAAGAATAACTGGTGATATGTGACACTAATGCATATCTCAGTAAATATCTAATGGATTAAATGTCTTGAATTCTTGTCAGCTACATCAATCCCTACATCGTTAAATGAATTAAAAGCAAGTTTGAAGGTCTGTGTTTTGCAACATTTTCTATTTCATACTATCAAGCACAAAACACATTTAGCTGAGCTCATACACTACTTTTTTGTGGCAGGTTTTACGTCTAACTTAAAGTCATGGCACCAAAAAAGGCACCGAAAAAAAGTGAAGATACACAGGAGGGAGATATCATATCTGACACTACACCACACGCTATTAAATCCATTAAATCTTGGACACAAATCTCTGAATTCCTGGAATACGAATTCAAGAATTCTCGTACTGATTCTGAGAATCACTTTTGGGATATAGCAGAATCAGAGCTTCATAAGATCACGACGCGCCCTTAGCTTATGGAATACAATGATATGATTAGTTGGGCCCTGAAAAAGGTTTATATTCCTATGAGGAGCATCTTAAATGATCAAGGAGTCATTGTCGGCTCGTTCAGGCCAGAACATATACAAGTAATGTATAAGCTTTCACCAAATCCTAAGTACACTTTTAATGCCGATTTTTTAGTTGAATTTCAAAGGAAAGAGTGTACTGAGGCAAACCAAACTTATCTTGATTTAATTAGATATTGGTGGAGATGTCCATCAAAATTTAGGGTCGATACCCATGGGGTTTATGCTACAACATCTTTGAATGAATACATGGTCTATGTAGCCATTATGTTGTGTAGACTTTTCGGGATAAAGGATCCCTGCCATTTTCCTGCAGATTGGGTGCCCTTTTTAGAAGAAGCTTCAGAAGGATATGCTTATAACTGGAGTAAGATTTTGTTGGATAACCTAGCACAAGAAGTTTCAAAATACAGAGTTGCAAAATCTAAAGGTCAACCAGTGGCCTTTTATATGCCAGCGTACATTATGGACACAATTTTCTTTATGACTCCTTTTCCCTGGATGAATTGGAGTTGGAACATAACTTGCCCCAAGCCCATTCATGAATATCATTTTGCACTTTGGGAAGAAAATGCTAAGAATTCATTTTACGAAATTTGTCATTTTGTAATAGTTCCAATGCATAAAAATTTTTATGGTTGTTAACCCCCTCGCATTTCTGAGCCAGTCTCAGAAAATATCAAAGCAATAGCCGACTGGTTTGTTGACAAAAACTTCTCTTATATTAGGGTTTATGGGTGCTCAATCCCCCCTCACGCACTTCTGAAATTCCTACCGGATAGACTGGTATTGAGGGAGGTATCACATCAAATAGTGAAAGGTGGTATTGGAATAGACTCGCTCAAGGTGGCCCAGAAAAAATCCTGGCCAAGATTCCTTGTGTATGTCAGGAAATTTTCATTACTAAACCTAGGCCATTCTAAGGTGGAGGCTGAAGCGTTGGAAGAAATAAAACTGGTAGATATTGAGCACAGAAAGCAAGACCCTTATCAATTAGTAAGAAGACATTTGATGAACTGTAATTTGAAAGCTTATGAGCACGAAATATCTATTTATGATGATATATTCAAGGAGGTTAAAACCTATGAAGAAGTATTGAACAAGGTACAAGCCATGCTACCTAAATCATAGGTTGGTTTCATGTCATTCCAAAGTCATAGGTGAAGTTGTTTACCAAAGAGTTTGCAGGGTGAGCTTACAACCTCACCTCTTGAGAAGGAAGGGCCTCCCTCCAGCTTTGAAACAAATGTACAGGATAAAGAAAATACAAAAGGGAAAATGAAGGAGGGTGAAATTCCTTCACAAGAAATGGGAGTCTCTCAGACAGAAAAATCAGAGATAGGAAAAAGAAAGGAGTTAGAAACTCCTTCAGAAATCCCTGAGAGTTTTTTGAAAAAGGTAGGAGGAACAACATCGACAGAACTTGGAAGTCCCATTACTTCCCTGACTCCATTGCAGTCTACTTATGGAAACCCCCATGAGGGAGATCTGTATGTTAGTGATCTTCATCTTATTTCTAGGGAAGAGATTCCTTCATCTGATTATTTTTTCAGTAAAAAGAGAAAGCAAATACTAAAACAGGAAATTCATCCAAGAGGAGATATGATCGTTAAAAAGCATAGGGTCATTATAGATGGAAAAAAAACTTAAAGAGGGAGAATTCGCTACAAAGATAGTAGGCACAATGGGAGCCTTAGCATCGGTGAATTTATATTTTATGGGCAGTTTGAAAACTATGTTGGAACATAAATACCAAATGATAGCCTAGCTACAGGGTCAATTGAAAGAGACCGAAGGAAATATCAATTGGGGAATAAAAAAGGGTTTAGAACAAGCTAGATTAAATGACATTCAAGAAATTCAAAAAATGAAAGCGAGCTTAGAGGAAGCAAATCAAAAAATACAGGTCACTCAAACACAGGTCATAAAGCAAGAGGAAATAAATAAACAATTACAAGGTAAGATTAATTCCATTTCAAATCAAGTGGTTGAGCTCGAAATCTTTCAGGCACAGGTATTGGAAATACATATGAAGATAGAAAAAGAACAACAGGGAGTGTTTTCAAATCTGGAATTTGTCTAGAATTACTTTCAGGAAACAAATAAATCCCTGGAAGATATTCTCCAAAAATAAAGAGAAGTAAAAGCCGCCAGAGCAACTTTCCAAAAAGTAGTGGCTTTTTCAGCAAAAGAGGATTTCTTGGAAGCTCAAAAGCTATCTATTTCAGAAAAAAGTAAAGGTGATGTGATACTGAAGGTGTGGGAGGCAGACATCATAAACAATAGAAGAATAACCAGAAAATTTAATGACAATTGTCAAGGAATTTTTTATCTTTTAGAGAAAACTTCATTAAACATTGGAAAAAACAATTGTCCCGGGTTGTTAGGAGAAATTAATATTGTCAAGAATCAGTTAAGATTTAAAGGAGAGATGGAAGAAATTCAAGCAGAGATTCCACAAATAAAAGTAATAAATGTTACTCAAATTGATAAATGGCTAGTAATGCCTAACTTAAAGCTACAAACTATCAAGTTTACGAGAAAGATAATCGGGGATCGTCTGCTAGAATTGTAGAGAAAGTTTTTTGTATTTGAAGCAAAGGATATTCCAGAAGCTCCCAGAGTTTTAGTACAATTTATGGGAAAATGTATTCATTGTCTTAAAGAAGAAGGAGGAGGTTCATCAACGTAGACATGAAATATTGTTTTGAAGATTTTCATCATTGGAATAATAAAGCAATTATAATAGAAATGAAAACGGTTTGACATTGTTCATTCTTGTAACCGTTAATCTTAGGAAGTTAATTAATCACCAACGGGAAAAATGTTTGGTGATCATGTATAAATATATTTTCACAAGACTGATAAAGGGATTTTTGTTTTTTGAGAGATCTGATTGTATTAAAAATTTTTCCAATTCACTGTGATATAAATAATACGGACGAGATTCTGAATTCTGTCAACTTGAAGCTATGTGTTCTTTACCCTGTTTCTAATATTTTTCAAGATTTTTCTTCTTATGTCTTTCTAATGAATGATTAACTATAAATTTATTTCACACATCTATTATAATTTGAATTGATTTGGTTATTGAATTATTTACAGTTTTTCCTTTGTGATTGCTATCAACAATCTCAAGACCTGTAGGTCATTTGAATGATTATATATTACATTTCATTAGAAATCACATTTTCCTTTTTTGTCTCCTGTTACAATATGAGATTCTTTCTTGATTAAAGCCTCATATTCTTCAATAGTGTTTCTTTGTGTTTATTTTAATATTCTCAAATTACTTTAAGTACAGGAAACGACCTCAACTGTTATTATGCTATTATTTTGAGTTCCAAAACTCTTTTACTCTTTTCATCCCTTAAAAAGCTAAAGCAACAAATCTTCAAACTTTCATATTTAATTAAAACTTTATTTTCCATGATTGTCCCAAATAATAGACAACCCAACGTAGAACCTGGCCTCCAAGATCAAACTAGCATTTCTTTAAACCTATTTAATACTATTCTACAAACATCAACTAACCGGGTTGAATTAGAACGTTCATGGGCAACTATTGAGAGAGATATTAGCATCCAAGAACAATGGGAAGCTAGACAGAGGCAGTTGATAAACCAACTCTGATTTACCCTTCTTTTTTATTCTTACCTTTTAATTACCTTTAGCTTTACGAATGCCTTGACAATATACTTTATAGCCTTAAATTATAAAATCAGGAACAACAGAAGGAAAAACATAGTGGAGGATTGGCTAGACATTTCGGCCATGATAAGACTTTTTCACAATTGAATGGATCATACTATTGGTCAGGGATGAGAACACATGTCAAGAAATTCGTGAACATGTGCAGAATTTGCCAGCATGCTAAGGGGAAGAGACATAATACAGGGTTGTATCAACCATTTCCAGTACTAGAGAGGCATGTTGGCATGTTTTACAAGTAGTGTATGCTTGTCATTGATGGAAAGTACAGCAACGATGATGGCTTGAGTATAGGTATAATGTGCCAGGCAGGCACTAGAAGTATTTTGGGGAGACGCAGCAGAGAAAGAATAATAAGATCAAAATAGATAGTTCAGAGGATTATTGGCATGTTTAATAGGCAGAGTGTGCTTTTCATTGATGGAAAGATCAGAGTGTGCGTCGATGGAAAAACAAGAACAAAGTGAGATCAAGAGAGATAGCATACTCAGGATCTCAGGCAAATCAAAGGTCAAGGCCTTTGACACTTAGAAATTCTTCTAAGTAAGGAGGATGCGTAATCTTGGGTGGAGAAGCGACAGTGATTGTTGGATCCTATTCAGAATTCCTAATGACTGTCATATCTGAATCTAGATAGAAGAGTGCAAATATGGAGGACAGATCTCGGGCATTTGATTCGAGTGTAGGGTTCGAACCTCGTTGGATCCAGGAGAACCTGTACATTATTTAAAGTGTTAGGAGAAGCGAGCCTTCAAAATCCTAAAACAGGAAAGATCAAAAGTGTTGGTCCAACTCCCTTTCAGTGTTTCGGATACTGGGAGATGGAGGAGTCAAGAGTCGAGACTCTTCATCAACAGGAGTCCCAAAATTGTGAAATGAGAAATGGTGAAATGACCTGAGCCATTGGATCGAGGAGAGCGTGGATCGTTGATCCGACTCCATTTCAAAGTTTCAGATACTGGGAGATGGAGGAGTCAAGATTCAAGACTCTTCATCAATAGGAGTCCCAAAATCATGAAAGGTCAAAGAATCCATGGCAGATTTTTGGATACTGGGTGGTGGAGGAGTCAAGAGTCAAGACTCGTCACGACAGGAGTCCCAAAATGGCGAAATGCGAAACGCCAAAATATC
>JZKD02S2116915.1:94571-106227 GCA_000966675.3 Picea glauca
TACTTACAGGACAAAAGCCATTAAGCAACCTGGAATTCCATATTCTTCTTTAAACATATTCGTCCATTCTCCCAAAGCTTCCAACCATCCATTACTCCATTTGAAAAGAAATAAAAAGTTTACAAAAGCAATAAAATACAAAAGAGAAAGGGTTAAATACTCCTCTTCAATTATTCCATCCTTATGGCTCTAATCTTTCTCATATATTTATAAAATGAATGAACAGTCTGGGCGTCACTATTAATTTCCACCACCTGAACTTTTTGTCTAAAAGAGACCCAAATATCTCTAAAATCGTGCATTTGTTTGGGAAAATATCTATGTAAAAGGTAAATGGGTCCATTTTGGTTCTGGGTTTTCAACTGTTTCTCTAAATTCCTCACGGTTTGGCTACAATCAGTTCTGCAAAATCATCTGTCTGATCTTGACGCCTTTCCAAATTTTATCTGTTGTTGCTCATAAAATTATTTGTAGAAATCCAAAATTATTTTTGGATCAAGCATATTGAACGTATTTGGATAATAAAATCAAGCCATGATCAGATCCATATCAATTATTTGATAATAGAAACCTGTGAAACAAAAAGAAACCTAAATTAATAACCTAAAAATTAAGAATAAAACAAAATCTAGAAAAATAAAAAAAAATGAATTTAAACTAACTATAACTTATAAACAAACACTATTTATAATTTGTTTTCAAATATGATCTAGAAGATTCAAGTTAATGAAGATAAAATATTAATTTTAGTTTTTACTAAATCAAACAAATGATAGATAATTCTTTTATTATTATTATTTTGAAATGAGATGCAAGATGAAAATATAATTTAATTAATTAGTATCACCAAATGATTTTATGAAAATGAGAAACCAACCAATATATTATTTGATGAAGTATTGAACACATTATTCAAAATAGTCAAACTTGCTAATGAGAAAAAGAATGAACACATAATCATAATTTAAACGAAAGTAAACATTCGATAAAAATTAACGTTTTTGTTTAAATTGAGATTTTTATGCTCGTTTCTAACTTTTGACATATACTCTTGTAAAAAATGTCTCATACTATAGTGAATGTCTTAATTTTGTCTCAAAGCAAGCCAAGGTATGGAACTATCTGGGTCATTGATTCACTTTAGGATTTCAGGGATCGCAAGTTGAGAGGATAGGAATTGGCATTGGTTTCCCAATCCCCAAACCGCGAAATACGAGGATCCATCGGGACTGTTAGATCTCGTGCATTGTGGGTCGTTAATTTTGGTCAGACAGAATTCAGGTTTCGACCACCAGAATCATGAGAGGAGACTTCTCCGGGATCTCGATGAAGAATCGTCGACTTAATCTGGACTGTCGGTTGGTGAGGGATCTAGACTGTAGATCTGAGTCATTGGATTTCAGAGGTCGGGGATTTAGAAAGGAAGGAGCAACTATTCCCTGACTCCCCAAGTCGTGAAATCTGAAGTGCTTGGAAGATTGGGACCAGTTCCTATGGGAAGGTCACGTGGAGTGCATAGGAGTGAGGGCTAGCCTTTGTTAGGCCCATGTCAAGTTTCATATTTCAGGGTTCGAAGTGTTGGGGTGTTTCATACCAACATCCCCAAAATAGAAAAGTGCGAAGCAATGATAGAGTTGGCATGAGGTCATATTGCGTGGTCGTGTGGGGAGGAGATCGTGCCTAGCACTAGTTCATGCAGGCCGGGTTTGAAAAAGGACCCATGGTCATATTGTAAGAGAGGATCTCAACAATGGACTTGAAAAACCATTTCGGTTTAGGAGGAGTGGAAGATCTGAAGACCAGAAGGTCAGTGGGCTCTACTAAGGTGTGTCCTATGTCACCTTCAAATTAGAAATTTTGTTGGGAACCGATGGTTTTTAGAGTAGCTCCATAATGAACCAGGAGGCTTCATAATATTCTAGAGGGGGCAACCTTGAGGCAACGTTGGCCAAAGAATCATCAAGAATATTCTTTTCTCTAAGAATAGTTGTTATGTTGAAAGCTTCAAAATGGTCTATTAGCCAGTGTACTTCATGTTGACAGTTCTTTAGGTGCAGAGAATTGAAATGTATAGTATTCCTAAATTGTCTAGCAATGATTTCAGAGTCTCCGAAAACCTTTAATTCTTGGACGTTAAGGTCTATGGATTTCTTTAACCCTTGTACTAGAGATTTATACTCGGAAATGTTATTTGTGCATTTGAATTCTAGTCTACAGGATATGAAATTTTGTTTTCCCTTCGAATCAACGAGGATACACCCTGCCCTTGACCCTTCTTTTGATTTATATCCATCAAAATATAGGGTCCAAATTTGTGGGTAAAATTTATCAGCTCCTTTTTTCCTATTATTTTCCTCTTTTCCTTTTGTTTGTTCTATGATTTCTAACGAAGGTTCCTAGCAAAAGAAGGTTTTATCCACCACCATCGGCAATTCTTCATGAAAAATCATTTTGAAATTTTGAGTAAAAGGGACATCAGATGAGAGAGGGGAAAAGTTCCTGAAGTAGGAATCACAGGAATAATTTCCTAGCACATGGAACTCTATCGATGAGGGTTCGTTTAGGGTTTCTAGGTCAGTGACAATATGTTTTAGATATATTTCCCTATCAATTCTGATCATATTTCTGTGTCCCTTTAATGGTAGCCAAAGGTGCACCCAGCATGTAATAAAGTATCTATTTAACTTATCATACCAATATCGGTTTAATAATAACCCATAAGTATTTGGGATATCTACTACAATGATGTCAATCACTTGCACAAATTTAGGATGTGTTTTTATTCTGTTCATTACATCTTTGAGTTATCCCATGACTTTCACCTGGGTTTTGTCTAGTTGTATTACATGTTTGTCACTTTTGAGAGGGACTGCGCTTAGTTTTTTGCAAATAGACAGTGGCATAACATTAGAATATGCTCCTGAATCGACCAAACAATTATGGATATTTATGTTGAAGACTTCAAACGTTAAAAGGAATAGTGGGAAAAAAGGTGTTCCCTTCCTATCTTCAGAGCAAGCGTTCATAGTTGGTTTACTCCCTAGATTTGTGGGAGTTGGATTTCATCCCTAATCAGTGCTTGTTGTAGGATTTTCTATTTATTTAAAAGCTTGTAATAAGAAGTCCTTTTGCTGAGGGATCCTGCATATGTCGATTACTGATATATTAGCCTTCAACTTCTTCAAATATTCTACTATGTTGTAATCCAACTTGGGTGATTCCTGTGTATGGATGTTTATGGGGTTTCTTTGGGAGTGAAGGATTCTTTGGGTGATCAGGATTTGATCTCCCCCTCGATATTTGGGTCGTAGTAAGGTTGTTTGAGACAATTTTCCTCTTACTTCCTGTTTGCACAACTAAGACGTATGGAGGTGGTTCTTAGACCTCAAACAGGTCATTGGAAGGCATAGCTAGGTTAGGATCCCATATCAACATGGTTTTTTCTTCTGGTGGAGCACTTTCCTCCTGATCGACAATAGTCATACTAGAGTTTCTTGATTATTCAATAAGGGAGACTTAATCTAAAAATCGGTTGGCCATCAAATTCATGGCATGCACCCATTGAGGGCAGTCTCTTTCAGAGTGGTTCTCCTGATGATAAGTGCAGAAAGAGTCGTATGCTACATTTCCCAGATCGATGTTTTGGTTGGTTGGAGGAGGTTAAATTTCTTTGAATGGTGGGTTCCTTTTAAAGAAAGTAATATAGGGTCTTTGGCCTGGATTTCCCTCCCCTTCACTTCTCTTCATGTCTATGATTTCATTTGATAGCTTTTCAACCATGCGTTGTAGGTCCTCTATGTCCCCACTTCCCTTTTCAAGAACTTTTTCTGTTTGATTTTCTAGGGTTATAGTAAGTCATATCCATCTTCTAGGAGAAGGTTGAAATTATTTATTAATTAAAGAGACCTGGCCTTCTTTACATCCTTTCATTTGAAACTCTATCATTTTGGCTTCTTTAAAATTCTTAGCTAAGGTTATTTTGGAAGCCCTCTTCAAAAACAGGGAAATAGAAGCTGGGAGAGCATTAGCATATACTTCGATTTACAACTCCTGAGTAGGTTTAGCTTCGGGCTGGAATTTGTTTAAGATGGTGGTGAATATTTGATTAAAGTCTTTGACCCTTTCCTTCAAACTCATGGTGGCAACAAACAATTCATCCATCAAATCTCCCGTAGTAGTTTCTTCTGCGAATTTATCTAAAAAGTCATTTTAAAATTTCTTACAACTAGTTATAGACCCTACAAGCAAGTTGAAATACCACGTGGAAGCCGAATTCTCAAACGTGTAGGGGTATCCTGCATACTATGTCTTCATGCTGGACATTCATAAGTCTGATAGCTAGTATGAATTTCTTGATATGGTCTTCAGGCAATCCTGAAGTCTAGGGGTCAAAATTAGGGAGTAACATCTTTGTATGTCAGGGGAGGTTATGTACTCATCCAAGGGTGTCCAAAGTATCCCTGGTCAACCAAGGTTTATTATTCTGAGGTGGGTTTTCTCCTTCTTCATCATGGTCATGGTTATCTTCCATGTCTTCCGATCCCAAGTTAAACCCTTCTTGTTCTGAAAAACCGTCAGGCTCCGAGAAGTTACTCGACAGTGTTTCAGGGATTAGATTAAGAGGATATTTGATTTCAATGAGGGAGAAATCTATTAGGTCTTATACTATGTTCACAAAAACCTGGTCGGGGGTGTCGACCACTGGTCTTCTCACTTGTTTTCTTCGAGGAAGTATCGAGGCTAAGGATAACACATTGATCTCCGGGGCATATGCTCTTGTAATTTATTTGAATTGATTCAATTCCTCGTGAGGGAGAGTGTAAGGTATGTCTAGGTACAGGCGTTCTTCCTCATGTTGGGGTGATTTACTTGTTTTAGGAGTACTCAATGTGTGTAGGTTATCTTAGGAATGACTAGCCATGCATGTGGGCTATTTTGAATCTACAGGTTGTCTGAAATATTATATGAAATATGTATTTAGCCATTCATTCTGCAGGCTCCCCTTCTAGCGCCAATTCTATTGATGGGTCCTAAATCCCTTTAACTCAATAGTAGGAACCAAACCCACCACCGAGGCCCAATTAGAATATTCAACGTTTAATAGTGGAATGGTTCTCCAGATTTTGTAATCCGACCAAAATAACCGATGGGATTTATGTTTTCTTGTGAAGGATTTCTCCTTCGGTTTAGATGTTCTCTTTTTGTATTTTCTCTTAGGTGGGACTGATACAAAATAGGGTCGTTGTAAACCAACCAGACAAAAAAATGGGAACAAATTTTAACTATTGGAGAAGAGGCTGGGCTTGGGATAACCCTTACACCCTAGCATGAAGACAATGATCGTCTACCATAGGCCTAGTACTAATACGTTAACCGTGCGGGTATTCTGATTACTGACTGAGATACAATTTATCAAAAATAAAACATGTATTTGATAAACAATGGCAAGTAAAATAATTCACTCAACTTTAATCATCAATCACATAATAACACAACGATTAATTTTCATCATTAAAGAAAGAACTGTAAAACATTGCATCAGATAACTTATCAATAGAATTAATAGCTCTTACTCGTTACTGCATCCATTCATGAGATGAAATAGAAAATAATTATTATCCACATCCAATCATACACACATTTGATGAAAACACAACTTGTCTATGGTACAAAAGGACTTCTCCATTAAAGGCAGCTTTGAAATAGTTCTTAACAAAACCAAAATGAGAGTTTCTTGCAACAACCATTGACCCTTAACTAATCAGTTGATGCTCCTATTTATAACATAAAATGAACTAAAAGTAACAGATAAAGTGCACATAAGTAAAACAAAATTCTCCATGTGGCATTCTCTCCTATCAATTTTTCTAAAAGACATCTCAAGATATCACTTAAGAGGGTTACTCTTCTCGTACTCTGACCACTTGATGAACAGATCCTCGCAGGTCTTGGTGTATGGGAATTTATGTTATTCCATAGAGGCCGCGTAAATCTCTCTTATCTCTACCACATGTTCCTGATACTTGACTAGATTGGCACTTAATTGTTACAGCATAGCCTGATATTTGATCGGGTGTTCCATAAACTGTCACACCTGACCTGGCGCCATGTCTGCTACCTTTGTTATTTCTTCAGATCATTTTGAGTATTGCTCGATGTGTGATTTGACTGTGTCGCACAAGTCGACAAAGTCATCAGGTGTGCCAAACTTAGGGAGTCCGATGTATTTCATCACCCGATTGATCTTGATCCATTTTTTCTCACACTTGGCCCATTTCTCTTGGATTTCTTGGTGAGGCTCCCAAGCCATTTTTGTCCAATACTTGGTCGATTTCCTTATGCGATCAAGACTTTTTTCTTTCAACACCTGAATGTCGTTTTCTTCTGTATCCTGACCCTATTGGACTACACTGATGTATTTGACTCTCTCCATAGCTTGCTACACCTTCTTATACCACCACTCCATATCTTTGCATGTTGCAAGTACCATGAGGGTGTCTTCCTAGAGCTCGAATATCCTTGAAGTGAATAGGTTTCGCTCATCTGTAAATTTGTTGTAGCCTTTTGGAATTCGCTCCATAGGAGCACCGCGGCATGTGTGGTGTCTTGATAATATTTCACCAAGTGGCACAAATGTTATAATTCCTTCAGGGAAGAGGCCAACTCTCCATCTCTTTTAGCTCTGTCAAGGGTGGCATCTGCGATTTCCATCCCTACGTCGATGAGTTCATATGTCTTAGCATGCTCTGTTTTAATCATATATTCCTCCGTAGTGATGAGGATGGAGTGATATAAAGTGATCCTCCTCTTCTTGTTGGTTCTCTGGATGATAGCCTTCCTTTTTCAATCATAATCTATAACATGTATGTCGACTACTTCATCCATGGGTTTAGGTATTTGTTGATCCCCCCAGGTAAGTGTATTCCCTAGACTCCTGATGGTATATACTCATTCAATATTGGGTTCTTTAAATTCATCTCTATGTTTTGAAGGCCGATCTTCTATCTGTCGCTCATCACGGTTTTGAGTATCGATTGAAATTGAGGCATCAGGGGTATGCTCGATACTTACTTGATCCTTGGCCATCGGAACACCAGTTTCCTGCTATGGATCCCCTTCCTTTGATTTTCCCAACCCTTGATCATCCTTCAAACTGTCTTCTTGAGTCTCTACTGCATTGGGAAGTTTAGTGTCTAAGACACTTTCAATTTCTTGTTTTCTCTATTGAATACCTTGAGCTTGAGTGTCAGGAACTAGTGAAGATGTCTTCTTTGGTTCCTTTTCTTATTTGATATGTACCAGGGTCATAAGAGATACCTATGGGCTCTCATCATCATCATATATCTTTATTATCTCACTTAATGGGTTTGATGCACTAGTCCTCCTCGATGCTCTGGTATTCTCTGGCTGAGCCAAAAAATCTGTTGGCGATCTAGTCGTTGGGATTGTAAATTCAGTGTCGTCTAACCGAGTAATTTCATCAAGGTCTATGAATTTAGGGCCACTTGATCTCATCTATATTTCATAAGGGTTGTTGGCAGGGAGCCTTGCCACATTTATGATGTCTGGGTTATTTTACAACTAATCAATTATCTACTGCGCATGTTCTAACATGAGTAACCCCCTCTCCCATGCATCTTGAGCCTCAAAGAGATGTATATATTTCATTGGGATTACTTGGGGAATCTCTGTTGTTTCGATCACTACCTGGGGGGCCTCTGCTACTTCAGCCATTGTCATTTCTTCCATGGGCCTAAGGGCCCCTTGAGACGATTGTTACAGGATCATCATTTGTTCATACAGGCTCATGGCTCTAAACTTGGTCATCTTAGGGTTAACCATCCTTGCCACCACTTCATCCAGTCTTGGGAAATTTTGGTGAAGACCTCATTTTCTAATTTATCATGGGTGTATGGCTAGCAGGATGACACTTGAGATGTGTGCTCCAAGACTAGACCCCTTGGGTCATGTTTGTGGAAACAACCAGTCTAGAATTAAAACTCCAATTGACTCATTCCTTCTTTCTTGGCTTGAGTGGTGTATTTTACCAGGTAGAAACCTATATGGAATCCATAAGGAATAAATGCACACTTCTTATCTTTCACCAGAGTAGCATTGTAACCTTGCAGGATGGTCTAGTGGCACATTTCCCCCACAAAAAGTTGGTTGGGGACACGTGTTGGTAGGATATGAAGTGATCCAATGGCCCCAAATACCCTAATTTAGGTATCACATTCATCCTAATACTAGTGTTTGACCTTTACTATTACCTCTTTTGCCGAAACCGATAACCTCGGGCACTCTTTCTTGAAAAGAATAAAATGAATGCGCACGATGAATTCATTGTAGATGAGGGAGTAGGATTTTTTGTACATGTTCTCCCATAAAATGATGAAGTAAACATGGATTGGGAGTTCTGAGACATGCAATCTCAAGTTCATGTTGGAAAATACATTTCTGGCGCACATGACATCTAGTAAATACGAATCCATGTAAAAGGATGGAGTCTGTCCTTCTTTCGATGTCTGAGCCTATTGTATGCAGATGCTCAGTTTCTTTGAAATGATGTCTCCCCAGTTGAATTCTCTCCCATAAATGGCCACTATGTAAGATAGAGGCATCTATGCCTCTGAAAACCTGGAACAGTCTTTCTCCCTGTACAACCGACAGATGAGGGCCATTAGATAGATATACGACTCCTTTAAGTTGGTCGTCTGGTATGAGCTAGAGGTATGATTGGTGAAATTTTTATCTTCTCTCCATCATCATGTCATCACCCAATCGATGTCGTGGTGCTCATAGAAGTTTACAATGAAATCATTGTTCAGTCTCTTCTCCGGGTGTCTAAGCTTGTAATAACTTTGCACCTCTACTTGAAGGAAAACCCCGACACACTCACCATTGTCTTCATTGATCAGGTACTTATGTGTGTCTATGTGGTCGATGAGCAATTTCAGAAGTTCTATAAAGGAAAACATTGGGGTTTTTCTCACTACCATGTGCAAGTACGATCATCGGATATTTGTAAAAACTTCATCGTCGATCTTTCTCATGTCGCGGTTGTTGTGCGGGATATATTTCGGGAATTCTTCTTGGCTGATTTTCTTGAAGAGTTCTCCCCAATGTGGGAGTACCTCCTTGCCCCTTTGTGTTTTCCTCTATGTCTCCAAAGTTCAAATTTTGAGTGAAATCCTTCTTGGTAGATGTCCTAATGACTGGTTCCAGCCTTGGAGAAAATTCTAATTGTTTTGCAGCCACTGGGGAAGGGCCTTCTCCTACCTCTGGTTCCTTTAGCTTCGGTGTTCTCAGAGATTGCCTGGTAGTTGGGTTTCTTAGAGGAATTTTTCCTACAATAGAAACAATACTTTAAGGCCTGTGTACATAGCGACATTGGATAAAAATGTATATATGAAGTGAAAACATAGAAAATCTAGACTAGTACATACCTGCAACACTTGCTAAACCTTGTAGTTTGATACTCATGGGATCTTGGAAGCTTTTGAGTTTATTGTATTGCTCCTCTGGATGATCTGAAAATCGTTGGTGCACATAATGGTATCATTTACAATGGCTCAAGATAATTTAAATGGGGAATAACTTACCATGTTGTATCAACCAATTAATTCGGCTGATGAGTGAAATTTAGAGAAATCTATCGTCAAATCTATGGAATTTAATTCATCATGGGTTGTTGGTGGAGGCACATAGGGTGATTTTTTCTATCTATAATTTCAAATGGGCTTTTGATTCACACATGAAGTAGCAACTAATGCGAGATTAGGAATTAATTAGTCTCTTAAATGCTCCAAATCTAAACATATCTAACGCTAAAATGTCCCATCGTACCGCTTTCCTAGTGGGTGGATCGAGGATCGAAAATGTGTTATGGGTGTTTTCGTTGATATCATTTTGCAAAAAATATCTGATGCCAATTGATTTCATTGTACGGTGATGACATGGAAAAACTGGCTTAGGACATGTGGCAATGAAGACCGGTGACTTAACTCGTGAGTATTAGTCAGAGTCGAGACTTTCTTCAAGCTGTGCATTCTTAAAATAAACATGGGATCGTGGATGAAGAAAAGGTATCAGGGATCGGTGATCGAGGATAAACCTATCACGTATTTTCCTTTGGTTTAGCATATTCAAAAAATTGTCGATGCTGAAACTCTTCAGGAATCGGTGATAAGGGAAAACTACTTAGTGTGGTCGCAATGTTCATCGTGATTCAATTTTTTCTGATTTCGAAAAGTGTGTCGGGTATCGGTTATCGACGATATCATTTTATTTCCTTTTAAACGTTATTCCATTCATCTTTTACCTATGCTAAAAGGGGATCGACCATCGATGATCTCCATATGTTATACTTGTCATGAAACAAAACTTCCCTTTTGTCAATACCGATGAAGATCGACACTCGGTGATTGAGGCTTTTCGAGTGTTTCCTTTTTACCCTTTAATTTCTTTCGATGCTGAATATTTGTGCATGTCAAGTGAAATGTTTTGGCTATTGATTCTTCATTTAAGTGTTAAGCCCCTTTTAGTTCATGGAGTTTCAAGAGTTAAACAAACCTGAAAAGATAATGAGACATAAGAGAACAAGAAAAGACAAAACATTTCTAAAAATAAAATTTAATTCAGACAGTGCAAATATTAAGTGGTACCCAAAAGTGAAAAATTGACATAGGATTTTTAGTGTGTGTTGAGTGCTCAACACAACCATGCACCAAACATGTACAAATAACCTATCACAACAACCTATCAAAACAACCTATCAAAACAACCTGTCTCATCAATCTTATCAACCAAATAAGATATACTCACCAAGATCAATCACTAAGACAACTCTCAAAGATATGCATAACATGACAATTCATAATCATCACCAAGATCAATATGTTCTTCTAATAATATACCAAGAAAAGTATGCTACATCATCCATAAACCATGTGTCAATAATACTATTAACAAATGCGTCTAACCATTTACCAAGTATGTACCAATCATGTATCAAATACTCATCAACTATGACTCATGAAGATGTACAAACATTGTTGGCACAAGAGAAGACCCAGGGTTCAACTCTACAACAACGCACTAACAAAACCCTAACTACTGGCTCTTTTGACAACACCTGTGAAGCATATGAAGTCTCACCCGAGGTAGAGGCAGGGGTGGTTGTAGGACTCAAGTGTCTGCAACCTTAGCTGGAACACAGATTTGTGATTATAATACTTAATAGAGCAGTTAGCATCAATAGTTCATCAATATTCAACCAATAACTATTGCGCAGATAGAACAGAGCATTGCATCATTCGCACTGATCTAATGTAATTAAGCACTTAACACAAAAAGATGGATCATATATAAAAGAAGAAAGCACTAAGCACATTCATAGAAGTCAAATATAACATTCATAGTACAAATCATAAGAAGATCTTTCAAATCACTTAGCTAGAGAGTCATAAACACATTAAGACAAGCACAAAGCATAAAAACACAATATTTACGTGGTTCAGCCCCACCCTGGGGCTACGTCCACTGTTAAGAACCAAACATCAATATAGCATAGAAAAACCTCAGGGAAAGTACTCAACGCCTTGAAAAAGAGATAATTTCATATAATAAGCCTCTTCGAGGGGGCAACCTCCTTTTA
>JZKD02S2116915.1:132081-171534 GCA_000966675.3 Picea glauca
TTCAAAAATGACCAAAACTTGACCAAAGACTCCTCTTTTGACTTGTCTTTCCCAAAATAGCCTTTGGATTTGATGGAATAATCCACCACCTATCTAGTCCAAAAGGTTTCATTTGCTTTTAATTCAAAAATCCCAGATCTGGGTGAAAATTGTAATATTCTGGCCGTTACAGGATTTCCACAGTGCATAGCCTGTGAAAAAACGCTCCTTAGCTGCGGAAAGTTGCCACTTTCAACAGCGAACGGGTAAAAAATTCTACCTTCTGCGCTGTTGAAAGCGGACAGATTTTCAAAATTGAATTTCTCGGTCATAAAAAATCCATTTTTCATATATGAATAGTCGATAGACATCTAGAGAATCTCATATTTCCAATGGTGTTTTCAGATCTTAATTTGGAGCTCAGGAAGGGATTGAAAAGTTCCCTGCAAGTTTAAGTATCATTTTTCCATTTGCAATTCAAAACCCCAAACGATCCTTTGTGAACCATATGGAAACAAAGATTTGATTTGATGTTGCCAACCCGTGAGTACAGCCTCTGTTAGCTGTTGATAATATTGACTTTCCTCAGCATGCCTTATTGTAAGCCCCTGTTAGCTGCGGAAAGTATGCACTTTCCACAACGCGCCACTTTGTAGAAGACCCTCCTTAGTTGTTGAAAGCATGTATCTTTGACAGCGCGCCACCCAAGAACTGATTTTAAGAAACTTTTAAGATTTGACATTTTCAACAGTGCGCCAACTGATGAAACGATCTCCTTAGCTGTTGAAAGTGGGCACTTTCCACAGCGCACAATGAACCTTTGAAAACGAGTTAGCTGTGGAAAGTAAAAAAAATGACAGTTTTGAAAAAGAAGACTTTACAATCCAAATTTAAGTCAAACCAAAATCTAAAATTTTGCAGCTAAAAGACTCAACAATGAATTGAGGAAACCATCAATAGCCATGCTATCCACCGTAAAACCCAACCAAAATGATGGTGTTATTTTGGGAGTTAACACTATCATCAAAAGACATAGAATGGCGTATGATGGAAAAGGCTGAGATGATTCATATTTCTCTAAGAAAATGGTTGGTTCATTAGGTGCCTTTTCCAGGTCCATTGGTTTGTAGAAAATATGTCGAGAAACTAAAATAAAGGAACCATTTGGTAAAGAAACTGTAAAAGAAAATCCAAACAACTGAGAAGATTGTTCAAAATATGATGAATAGAGACTTTGAGAAAATCAGAGCAGGTGATAAACATCAAATTCAACATCTCTGTTGGTTACTATTTCCATTCTTGGGTTGTCTTAGTTATTGACCTAGGGTTCATGTCATTCGGGGTTCCAACAAAGCCTCTACAACTATCGACCCTCTTGGTAATCCAGAAGGCAACACAACACCCAGAAGGTACTGCGCAGTCTCACCCAAGATAGCTTTAAATGGGTGACTCTAAGACTTAGGTGTCTACAGCCTATGACATAGTAGGGGATATGGGTTTCTTGATTAAAGCCAGGTAAACTACTTACCCCTTGAAGTCGCATATGTATATTTCATAGTTTGATTCCAGCAGAGTATAAACAGATTCATAACAAAGTGTTAACTCAATCATCAAGCTTAATAATTAATTGTCGAAAGAAAGAAGAGACATGCATACATTCAATATATTACACGAGTATTATTGTGGTTCACCTACTCTTGGGATATGACCACAAAGATTTGTCTCTTGGCTCTTTTATTATGGCATTTATGCATTCCTGGTGCCACACACTTACAATTCTCTACAAAACTAGGTAAGATCTATGTGAGGCAAACTATATTGCACCAGGCTCTACAGCCTATGGTATAATCCTTAGATCTACCTTCCCTCGTATCTTCTTTTCTCAACAAATTACAAAATCATTTCATACATCTAAAAACATTACATATCACCTACGCTCCTGCGTGGTTACAGTCTCCAAAACTTAACTCCAAAGCCTAACCCTCAATAACAACAATACACTAACAATAACCCTCCTTATATGATATTTTTTTATCTATATTTATACATTTCATGCTCTTCATCCTTTTACAGAATATTAACAAAACCCTAACCCTTCTTACATTATGTCTTTCTCCCATGCATGTGTTGTTCTTCCTCCGTCGGTCGCTTTCCTTTGTACATGCTTTCTTGCATGCGTGTGTGTTCTTCTTTTTCCAGTTGTTACTTCAGTTTCTGCATGCTTTCTTTCCCACAATCATTCTTCTTTCCCCTTCATCCTGGTGCCAACAGGACCCCAACACTGACACGTGACTCATCATGAGTCACCTAGTTTCTTTGTGCTTCCTCGATCTCCTTGGTGATCATCTATAAATGTTCTTTCACCTCTACTTCTTTTGTCAATGCCTGTGTAGTTTTCTCCTTGATGGTGTCAACTGTCTAAGATGCCACTTCCTCTCTCATCAGTCCTACACATTCTAGCTGAGTCTATGTTATTTGTTTTCTAGCTTCTTCTTCCTATGCAAGTACTTCTGCTACCCGTTCTTGCAACGGTTCTATTTGAGCCTGACGCTCATGTTTCTGTGTTTGCGCAGTGATAAGTTCTGCCTATATCTTCTTCAACTCTTGCGTTCCCTTGACTCGTTCTAGAATTGGTATGGTATTCTATCACTTCTTGAGTGTTGAAAAGTCAACAAGAAACATGTGTCTAATTTATTTTTCCCTTAAATAAATTGGACAATAAATATTAATCTATTATCTCATTCATAACTGAGTGATTTGGAATTGTAATATAATCATAACTGTAGTTAAAGTGAGTTATGCACAGTTGTACTAGTTGTAACTAAACTTGCACTAGTGAGAGTTCAGTGAATTAATTATTCATTAATTCACAATCAGTGAACTCACATGCAACTGAAGATTCGCCACGGTTAACTACATGCATGTCAGTTCCAATGGACATCCAGTTGAGATAACACGTGAAAGGGATAGTTGGCTATCTGTTGTGATTTGTTCACACATGCAGTGGATATGCTTATGAGCATGTGAAAACTAAGTAATTCAGAATCAGTAACATTGTGAGAATTCTAATTACAGATATTTGTGTAGAGGAGGCAGGTTGTCTGGACACAGGAATTGGCACATGTATTTGTTGATTTGTGTATGACAGTGTGAGACGATTGTATTGTACTGAGAGCTCTTGGATTAGAGTTTTGTATGATATTGTTTCATGATTCATGATATACATAATATATGATAGTGGGGTTTTTAGCTTTATGCTTTCTCGGTAAAACTTCTATGTTGTGTGTTATTGATATTTCACTTTGTGCTCATGGTTGTGGTCATGGTTTAATTTTCCACAAGAATAATAGTAGAAGCAATTCTGTATTTAATAGTGGCGGAAATTGTTAGATCAGGAGAATCATAGGAATACTTAATTTTTATTGAAATTTCTACATTGAGTTCTTAGATCGTTACATTGATCCTCTCCTCCTCTTTGTCCCAGTGTTGGACCTATGGATTCTCTTCCAGCCTTGTCCAAAGTTGTGCTACTTTATCCAACAAGTCATATACCATGCTGACCTATTTTTCTAGCTCCTGCAGTTGCATTCTCACTTCCTGCTTCCTTTTCTCCTTCACTGATGGTAGAGTTGTCAATCTAATCTATCCATAGTGATGTAAATCGTTCGTCAAACAAAGATTTTATGAGAAAGTTACAACACAAACAATGGAGAGTAACTTTTAAGACCCATCTAATTTCGAAGAGACATAACTTTCTGCTCCGGAATCAGATTGAGGTGAAGGAGAATTCAATGGAAATCTATTAAACCATAGAAGACATTCCTAGATCTGAATTAAATTTTTGGGCATGTTAAAAAATTTTCAGATGGAAAAGAAGGTACCTGTAGCATTCCAGACCAAAAACACGAATTGGCCTAGAACTTTAGTAGGTTGTAACTAGCAGCCTGGAACCCAGAAATAGGTGAAACTTGGAAAAAATGTCCAAAATATGTATCTGAAGAAAACCAATGGAGCTCCCATGAAAACTCCAATGGAGTAGGTGCAACAATTCTTAATTACAACATAGATTTGCGCCAAGTTGAAGAGTGAACAAAAAAATTAATGGGAAATTTTCAAATAACCATAACATTTTTCTCAAGACTTAGAATTGAGCATGGAAGTAGGCATTGGAAAGGTCTTGGAAAGTAGAATATAATTATTCTCCCAAAAAATTGATCTGGGCATTCAATTTTTCAGGAAATCAGAAGAAATAATTCTTATATATTATTGAACCAGAATGGTTCATATTTTTCATGAAATTGTTGAGTCAGTTAACTTGAAAAAGTTTTGTTGGCTGCACATTTTGTAGAGTTAACAAAAAATAGATCATATTAGGATCAACATGGAGTCCAAATGAATGGAATGTACACAGGTTACTTACATCCAGGAATATGAGATCAAAGGGATGGATGTCCATTTGGGCATTGAAGGAACAAACTCCAATGGACATGGAGAAGGAAGGGATGAAAACATGAATATGGTAGAGACTATTAAAAATTTGTAGAAGGATGTCCAAAGCCATAAATATGATAATGAAAGGATTATGATATCCAAGTAGAAGTAAGAGGAATTCAAAATGAAGTTAATTTAGAGCTTGAACATAATAGAAAAGAAATTGGATAAGGAGAGTGGCTCAAGAAAATCAGGAAGTCACAGGTCTCTTGATGAGAAAAGAAGAACTAGAAGTGTTAGCAAACTTCACCATCACTCCCCAAGGCATTACAATAAAAGGGAAAACAAAATCTCAAGTCCATCCCCTTGTCAGGAAGAATAAGAGTTCTGGGGTGGATGAGCTATGAGAAGAAATGAACAAAATCAAACCTCCTACATTTGATGGTGAGCACAAGAATGATGAATATGCAAAGACATGGTTGTTGGGCATGAGAAAGTATTTTCAATTGCATAATTATTCTTCTCATGCAAGAGGTAGAATTTCCATCTATAAACTCAAAAGAAAGGCATCCATGTGGTGGGATCATCTTGTGCAGGTGCAACACATTAAAGAGAAAAGTGTTACTTGGAGGGAATTCAAGAAGTATTTTGAAAATAAATACTTGACTAAGAGATATTATGACAAGAAAATGAAAGAGTTCTTTGAACTCAAACTCGGGAGTATGACCATAAATGAATATGACAGAAGGTTTTTAGAACTTTTGAAGTATGTTTCTTTCATCAAGGATGAGACAGTTAATATTCAAAGTTATTTGAGTGTATTTCCATCATTCATCAGTGAAAAAATACAATATGATGATCCCAAAACATTGAAGGAGACCATAAAGTGAGCTATATGTCTATATGATCATAAAAAAGCAAGGCCAACTTTCCAAAAATCTTGGGAAGACAAAAAGAAATTCAATATGGATTAGAGGAAGAAGGGAACTAAGCCAACATTCTTTAGAAATAATACTCAGGGACAACCAACTTCTAGAGAACCCAAAATGATTGAGATAGGGGGTCAAAGGCTAAGGAAACCACCTATTCAATGTTGGGATTGTAAATGAGATCATATGTTCAAAGATTGTCCTCATAGAGGTGAAAAAGTGAAGAATTTTCACAATGTACAACAAGTTGAAACAATGGAGGACATGTGCATAAATGTACCAAGGATCTATGCAGCCCTAGACAACAAGAAAGTAGAGTATCAGTCACATATGATTGAAGTGGAAGGTATGATCAACAACCAAACCATTGCTATTTTAATTGATTCAGGAGATAGTCATAGTTATATAGGTCCTAAGATGGTGGAAAGTTTTCATTTAACAAGAAGAAAGCATGGAAAATCTTGGTTGGTGCAACTAGCTACCGGAGCCAAAATAAAAGTTAATGAGATGGTTAAGTCATGTCTTATGGACATGAATGGACTAAACACTGGGGAATATCTAAAAATCTTGCCTTTAGGTTCCTATGACTGTCTAATCGGGATGAATTGGTTGGACCAACATAATGCTATCCTAGACTGGAATAACAAGACATTTACTTTCTTGGATAAGAAAGGGAACCTAAGGAAAGTGTAGGGAATTCCCAAGGCAGTAACCATCAAAGAAATTTCAGGATTGCAACTAAAGAAATGTTACAGAAAAGGGTGTCAAATATTTACATCTCATATGGAAGACACAACTAAAGATAAGGTGCCAAATTTGGAGGATCGTGTAGTCTTGGAATATTTTGAATATGTATTCAAGGAGGTATCAGGACTACGACCAAAGAGAGATATTGATTTCTCTATAAATTTAATGCCCGGAGCAACTCTGGTGTCAAAAAATCCTTAAAGAATGAGTACACCAGAGATGAAGGAGTTGCAAATGCATCTTAAAGAACTTCTAAAGAAGGGGTATATATGCCCAAGTGTGTCACCTTGGGTTTCCCCAGTATTGTTTGTGAAGAATAAAGATGGGACATTAAGATTGTGCATTGATTTCAGATAGTTGAATAAAGTGCCTATAAAGAACAAGTATCCTCTACCAAGGATTGATGATCTATTTGATCAATTGAAGGATGCAAAGATATTTTCAAATATAGATCTCAAGATAGGATACCATCAGGTAAGGATTAAAGATGAATATACCAATAAGACCTCTTTTAAGAAAAGGTATGGTTATTATGAGTTCACAATGGTGCCATTTGGGTTGTCAAATGCACCAGTTGTTTTCATGTTATTAATGAATGGTGTTTTCCCTAAATATTTAGACAAGTTTCTCATTGTATTTTTGGATGACATCCTTGTATATTCCAAGTCAGAAGAAGAGCATGAGCATCATCTGAGGATGGTGTTGCAAGTATTAAGGGAGCATCAATTGTATGCCAAATTGAGCAAGGGCTCATTTTATCAGAAGCAAATTCATTATTTGGACATATCATTTCAGAGGATGGGATAGCAATAGCTCCTGAGAAGATATAAGCCATTAGAGAATGGTCAGCACCAAAGAATGTGACAGAGGTCAGATCATTCATGGGCCTTGCAGACTACTATAGGAGATTTATTGAAGGATTCTCAAAGATTGCACACCCAATTACCTCCATACAAAAGAAGGGTGTGAAGTTTTAGTGGAAATTGGATTATGAAAAGAGTTTCCAACACTTGAAACAATTATTAACAAGTGTTCCAATACAAAGTATTGCAGACCCAAATGAAGAATTCATTGTACGCACAGATGCATTTAAAGAAGGACTTGGTGGAGTCCTTCGTCAAAATGGGTTTTTTATATGTTATGAATCAAGGAAGTTGAAGGAGCATGAAAGACATTATGCAACTCATGATTTGGATTTGGAAGCCATAATGCATGCCTTGAGTAAATGGAGACATTACCTCATGGGGAAAACATTTGAGTTGAGGACAAACCATAATGGTCTGAAATATTTATTTGATCAACCAACTCTAAAATTTACGGAAAGTAGATGGTTAGAATTTCTAAGTGAATATGACTTTGATATAAAACATATCAAGGGGAAAAAGAAAAAAGTGGTTGATGCACTCAATAGAAGAGTGCATGAATTGCATGCTACATCCATTATCATGTGCCAATCAGATTTGAAAGACAGAATTTTGGAGGCTGCAAAATTAGATTTGCAATACAAGGAATTAGTGGAAAAATTACAGCAAGGTAATTTGCAGTAGAAAATTGAAGAATACAAGATAGATAATGATGAAATTCTTATGTACAGGGGAAAAATTTATGTACCAAATTCCCAGGAATTGAAAAAATGGATATTGAGAGAAATGCGTAATGTACCTTATGTTGGGAACCCAGGTTATCAGAAAAATATTGTAGTTGTCAAAAGCCAATATTATTGGCCAGGCATGAAGAAAGAAGTTGCATATTTTGTTTCCAAATGTTTGGAATGTTGAAAGGTAAAGGTTGAGCATAGACACCCAACTGGTTTGATACATTCATTACCCATTCCTAAGTGGAAATGGGAAGTTGTAACCATGGATTTCATCACCAAACTGCCCAGAACAAACAAGGAACATGATTCTATCATGGTAGTGGCGGATAATCTTACTAAAGCTGCCCATTTTATTCCAATTAATCTCACTCACAAGGTAGCCAACATTGTTAATGTTTATATGAAGGAAATTTCTCAATTACATGGTATACCCAAGACAATTGTGTCTGACAGAGATCCAAAATTTACCTAAAATTTTTGGAAAGAATTATTTAATGGATTTGGAACAAATTTGAATTTTACTACATCTTATCATCCAGAATCAGACGGAAAAACAAAGAGGGTGAATCAAGTGATTGAGTATATGTTGAGGATGTATGTGATGGATAAACCATGAAAATGGGAAGACCACCTACACTTGGTAGATTTTCCTTATAACAATGGGTACCAAACATCTCTAAATATGAGCCCATTTGAGGCACTTTATGGAAGAAAGTGAAACACACTGATAAGTTGGGATAAACCAACAAATAGAGTAGTGATTGGGCCAGCTTTTCTCAGGGAAATGGAGGAGAAAATGTTGAAAATAAAACAAAATTTAAAGGCTGCCCAAGACATGCAGAAAAGCTATGCTGATAAGCATAGAACTCACAGGGAATTTAAAGTTGGGTACCATGTATTATTGAAAGTGAAGGCCAATAGAAGTTCCCTGAAGTTGGAAAATTGTTCAAAGTTGCCAGCTCGCTATTGTGGGTCATTTGAAATCCTAGAGAGGATTGTTCCAATAGCTTATATGATTGCATTGCCTACATCTATGTCTGTTCATAGTGTATTACATGTATCATTCCTCAATAAATATATACCATATGCTAATCATGTTATTGATTGGAATGTGATTTAGGTGGAGAAATAAGGCACTTTCCAAGTGCATCTGGTACGCATTCTGGGCTGAAAAATCAAACCGTTATGGAATCGAGCCATAGATCTTGTAAATGTCTAATGGACTTGGCATGGTCCTGAGGACGCTACTTGGGAGCATGAGGATACAATGCGGACATAATACACGCATATTTTTGAGGAGTTTTGAAATTTTTGTTGTTTATGTGTACATAATGCATTGAGGACAGTGCATAAATAAGGGTAGGGGATTTTAATATCCTTAGGTCAAACCCAATTGTAAATGTAAATACAAATGTATGTAATATGGTGAGTTTTTTGACATAATTTTGTAGATTTTTACTGACAAAAATCAACAAGCTAATATTCTGTCAAACACTTAGCAACCTAGAGATAATTGTCTTCATAAATTTCATAAATGCATAAAACCCATATTTAGAAATTTCTATAAGCAGGAATACACATTGCTAAGAAAAATATGCAACAAAAATACACAGTGGACAACAAACCATAACACGCAAAAATGTAGGCAAATGCTAGGGAAAACTCCAATATGGGGAAACCCAATGAGAGAGAGAGAGAGAGATTTATTATTCAGCTTCAAGAAAGTACATATCAGTAGCAAAAAAACATTTCTAGCCAAGGAAAATACCTCACAACACCAAATCTGTCCCACAGAAATCTACCTCGTTTTTCATGCCAAAACTGTACCGTTGTCCTGCCTCTTCTGTACCTTATTTTCCATGCCCACAGTCCATTGTACAGACTATTCTGTACGGCCCAAAAAAAATGAACAGAAAACATAAATCTATCTCGAAATCCGTGCCTGAAATTTCTCGATTTTCATTCCAAATCTATATGAGTGTACGAACTGTACATAATCGTATGTAATCATACAGACTGTACGGACTATACATATCCATACAGTACATCCTCCCATAGCAGAAAAATATTTCAGCCGAAAATTCACAGAAAACATTTCTCGGGAGTTTTTCCCACTTTCCTCGAAAAATGTGCCCTCTTTGCTACTCACTTTCCTCTCTCAAGCAAACTCAGAAAATCTCTCTAAATCTCCTCCCGACGTCCTCTCTTGACATTCGACATGTATTGCACACTACCCAATGCATTCTTTTATAATCTTAAAATGACATTTCCCCCCAAAAAAGTGTCTTTTCACCTTCCCCAACCCTAGATCCAAAGGCCAAGATTAGATCTTGCCTTTTCAAAGATCAAGGGTCATGATTCATTCCCTCCAAAATGTCTCATTTAAAATTAAAGTGAATGTCACTTTATTACATAAGTGATTTATGAAAATAAAGTCACTTTAAAAATAGAAGGTACACTTTATTAAAAAGTCACTTTAATAAAAGAACCACTTAAACAACTTTATAAAAACTATTACAAAGTTAAGTGTCTGGTAGTGTAAACATTTAAGGTAACATCTGCATACAAGACAAAACATGCGAAGTACCTCCCGAGCTAAAAAGATAACACATTTTTGTATGCACCTTCCATGGTATAGTGCACACATGTACTGCGCAGAAAATGATGAAGTGTGCACATTCCAGGATACCGTGCGCAACAACTTAAGTGCATGTAATTTTGAGGACAAGGAGCCTTTGTGTATATGTTCTGTTTTGTAGGGTGGTGAGCCTGGTTTGTGATGATTAGGCTTAAGAGCCTAGATTTTAAAGGAATGTGAGCCTATTTTTGTATATGTCTCATCATTAATATAAAATACATCGATGCGCGTAGACCAGCCATGATAAAAGAGTATGGGACTAAACTCCACTAGTTAGGGAAAGGGGGGACTAAAATTTAAGGAAAAGAGGTTAAGCTATGGAGTTTAAGCCAAAAAGGAATATTATATTAATATTTCTTAAGTATAAAGTATGGGAAATTATTTTATCCTAATTTCTAAGGATGGGAAAATTACAGTGCTCTAAGACTTCTTTTTCGGCATGTTGCTAAAGCCCAAAAAGGAAGTGGGGTAGTCAAAGGACTGTTGAGAAGAGAAGGGGCACACTTCCTGGGTTGGATAGGCATGTGGGGAATGAGGGACTATAGGTTGTTAGTTTGATTTGGCACCTGTGTTAGAGTCTTTCATTTTTTATATGATCCATTAGCCTGGTTAGGAACCCCTTTACCCGGATGGACTTTAGTCCCATCTTGAGGGTGACCCACTACTGAGAGTGATGAGCAGTGCGGTCTAAGGCTAGGAGGTTCATGGAAGGTCTGCATGCAATAAGTGATATTCTTACCAAGATAAGTGTTAATTGTGTGATAAATTACATGTTGCATTATTATTTACGTGTTTATTTTTATGGGATTATCCTATGTGTGGTTTATAACTATCTTTATATTTATGGGTATTTCTTATATATTCTGCATGTATATGTTTACTATTATTTCAGTATGAATCCATGAATTTACATAATGTATTTGTCTGTTTATGTTTTATATATAAAGTTTCTCAAGAGTTCTGTGTGTATATGTTTTAATTGCATGCAGTTTGAAAACTTAATGTGGCATAGCTCAGTTGGGTGTTGGGTATGTTACAACATGTTGAGAAGAGAATGAAAGTATTTTCTGGAGTAGCATGGACCGACCTGGGTGGCCAGGGATGTTACATCTATAGTATGAAGAACAACTTGAAAGAACAGATCTTCCCAAAGGACACTCAATTAAAAAAACAGACATGTCCACACTCTTACAACTTGTACAAGATATGAATAACCAAATTATAACATATGGGAAAAAAGGAAATGCCCCTTCACTTATTCCTAGGGCCTCATCTTCTTCTTCACCAAATTTTAGGAATCCTAATGAAAATAAATTTCAGCCTAAATCCATCATGCCTCACAGTTGGTGTAACTTTTGTGAGGAACACCATGAGGAAAGTTCTTGTGAGGTAAATAAGAGTGCCAGAGATAAAATCTTTGGAAAAAGGCCTGAAACTACCATTTTTGTTCTTGATTTTGCAGAACCAGAGGATATCCTGATCATAAACACTAGGAATAAATCCTATGCTTCAAAAGTAAAATATGATCCCCCTCGTACTTCTTCTAGCCTAAGCTCATCTTCACCAGTTGCTACTATGAAAGTTACTAGAAATCTTTATAGGCAAGGAGTCCCTTCACCTCTTCCCTCTTCCAAATACAACATTATCAACCAATTGGATAATATCAAGGCCTATGCTACTCTTTTGGACATGGTTGTCATCCCTGAGCAACAAAAGCATTTGAAAAAATTCAAGGAAGGAAAAACTTCCACCATAGCCAATATCTATGAAGAGGTAAAAGAGGAGGATTATAGTGTAAATAAAGTAGGTGTAAATAGCTTTAGACACCCTATAAAAAATCCCCCATTTTTCATTTCTGTAAATATTATGGACAAAATAGTCCATTATTGCCTAATTGACAATAGTTCGGGCCCAATCATAATGTCGATAATTATTATGGAAGAGTTAGGCTTGTCTTGTACATATGAAAATGGTAGAAGCATTCTCTCTTATAATAGTTTACAACAATCGACCATAGATGAAATCAAATATGTGACTTTGGTTTTGTGCGCACATCTTGAAATAAGGACAACCCTTAATATTCAAGTAATTGACATGCCAGTGAGTAATTATTCAATCATCTTAGGAAGAGACTGGAAAGATTTGACAGGTGGATACATCTCACTCTACAGGACACACTTATTCGTTCCTCATAATGGGAAGAACCTCATAGTCCTAAGGGAGGGAATAATTTCACCGTATATAAAAAGAATCCCACAACCTAATGTAAATTATGTCAAGGAGGACCTAGGAGTGTATTCCATCTTTGCAGATGACGATAACACTACCCTAGAACAAATTGACCTAGAGGATGGGATGTGGCATATGCACTTTGATGTTTCATGCTCCAACGAAGATAATGGATCTCACATTATCTTGTGCTCACCTATAGATAAAATTCACAATTTTTCCTATCGGTTATAATTTGCTTGCACAAAAAACATCACCGAATTTGAAGCATTACTACTAGGCATTGAAAATGCCTATAATTTAGGTTGTGGTCACCTTACAATTTTTTGGGACTCTGAACTTGTTGTAAACCTTGTACGTAAAATATATTATCCTAGCGACAATTTAATGAAACACTACACCCAAACTGTTTGGGCGTGTATCTCGAACTTATTATCATTTAACATCACTCATATTAAAAGGGAATTGAATTCAATGGTTGTAAGGTTAGCTGTTTTTGTAGCCTCACCTACTCGACAACTTCTACCACAAAGACCTGATTATACTTTTCAATATTTATATCCTCCTCATATCCCTCACAATGTAGAGTCATGGTAGGTATTCCCTAGTGATGAAATCATATGTTCTTTCATACAAAATGAACCACATAATCCCAAGGAAATTATATCCATTGAAAACAAAAAAAAATCGAAAGGCTTGAATCCTATAGAAAGTTCATTTTCATCGAGTGATGTAGGAAAAAGAGAAACACATAAATAAGAGGAGTCGAAAATAAAAGTGGATGAAACCATTTCCTTAAAAATCTGGACACTCGATTCCCCAAAAAATGTTAAGATAGGTGACCAATGTACTGATGAAGAAAAGTTGAAATTCACTTAGTTACTTTGTGAATTTCAAGATGTTTTTTCTTGGTCGTATGAGGATATCCATCATTTTGATCATGCTCTTATAAAACATTTAATTCCTATCAAGGAAGGCATAAAACATTAGGAAAAAACAAAGATTCATTAACCCCGCACTTGAAGCAACTATTCGGAAGGAGTTGGAAAAAATCTTGAAGGCTAGGATAATTTTCCATGTTAAGTATTCTGAGTGGGTTTCCAATTTGGTTCATGTTCAGAAAACAACTGGTATGATCCTATTGTGAGTTGATTTTCATTCATTGAATAGAGAGAGCATAAAATATCATTTTCCTCTTCCTAATATAGAAATGATTTTGCAACAAGTTGCAGGGTCACAAATGATGTCCTTACTTGACGGTTTTTCTGGTTATAATCAGATCAAGGTAAAAAGGATAGATAAATAAAAAACCATTTTCATTACACGTTGGGGCACATTTTATTATGAACGTATGCCTTTTGGATTATCTAATGCAGACGCCACTTTCCAAATAACTATGTGGATAGATTTTGACAATATGATCATTATGGTTACTCATATTTATCTTGATGACTTGATTGTATATACAAAGAACCGATTGGATCATTTCGGTCATGTTAGAAAGGTTCTCATACGATGCAGGAAATTCGACATTTCTTTGAATCCTTCTAAGTCTATTTTCGGTGTTACTAAGGGTAAGCTCCTTGGGAATATTTTCTTTGATTCACGAATAATCATAGATCCCGAAAGGATTAATGCTATCCTAAATCTTCTTGCTCCTACTTCCAAAAATGAGGTTCAGGCCTTTATGGGTATTATCAACTTTGTTCGTAGATTTGTTCCTGATTTTTCTATAATGGTCAAACCAATTCACAATATTCTCAAGCAAGATTGCTCCTTTTCCTGGACTGATGACGTCGAGAATGATTTTGTAAGGATTAAGAAGGAAATTAGTTCCGCACTGATTTTGGCGAAGCCAGATTTTGAGAAAGAGTTTATTATATACACTAATGCCACATAGGAAGCAGTCTCTTCTATCCTAATACAATGTGATGACCAGAATAACGAAAAACCAGTAGCTTACATGAGTCAAATATTATCAGATGATGAATTCAAATATTCTTATATTGAAAAACATGCTTTCTCTCTTGTTAAAGTTGTGGATAAATTTCACCACTTTATCTTGGGTAAGCACACGTTGGTAAAATTCCCTTTACCTGTTGTCAAGTTTTTTCTCTCATTAACTTATATTTCAGGGAAGCTTTCACATTGGCTTGACAATATCCAAGAGCATGATTTAACCATCATGAATTAAAAACCCATAAAGGGACGTGACTTGTCCCTTCAATTGGCTCAGCATGTTGAAGCAAGTGAAGAAATTGATGAACAAGATAACCCTCTGTCAGCACTATTTTTCATTGACAGTCAAACCCTTCCTTTAGTTGAACATCCCTGGTAAAAAAATCTGGTGTATTACTTGAAAAATCATAGATGTCTAGATAATTTAGATACTCATCAAAGGAGAAGCCTCTGTCTTGAATCTTCGGGATATGTGATTTTAGGAGAATTCTTGTTTACGAGATATGTCGATGGTTTATTACTTCGTTGTGTAAATAATGAGGAAGCACATAAATTGTTACAAGAAACGTATGGATCTTCATATTCGTTCATTCATGTGGGTGGATACTTTTCTACTAAAACTATTTCTTTTAAAATCATCAGAAAAGGGTATTATTGGCCTTCAATTTTTCAAGATTCTTATAATTTTTCAAGATCTTGTGACAAGTGCCAAAAGTTCGCTGGGAAAGAATGTATTTTTTCCATGCCTTTACAACATATCCTCCTTGAATTTCCTTTTTCAAAATGGGGTCTGGACTTTATTGGTCCTATTAATCCTCCATCTTCACCAGGGAAACTTTTCATCTTGATAGCTACAAATTATATTACAAAATGCACTGAAGTTGTCCCACTTAAGAATTCGCAAGATGAGAAGGTTACTTATTTCCTTGAAAATAATATTCTCTCCATATTTGGCCTTCCTTTAGAGATTATTATATAAAAATGTCTCGCTTTTGTTTCTGCTAAGATGACTTGGTTTCTATCTAAACTGGGAGTTAAACATTTTACCTCATAATATTATTATTGTAATACCCCTAGGCCAAACCCAATTGTAAATGTAAATGAAAATGTACTTAAGCTGGTGAGTTGTTTGATATCATTTTTTATGCACCTTCCATGGTATAGTGCGCACATGTATTGCACTTTAAAATGATGAAGTGTTCACATTCCAAGTGTAACGTACATCCCCAACCACCAATAGGTTGGGAAACATCACTACTCATAAATGTAACTTAGTTCTGACAACATATGGTAACAAACCAATATCCCACTGAGGTATGTCACATAATTTTTATTTTAAAATACATATATACACACATAGGCATACATACATACTGAACTACATGCAATTAAACATATACATAAAACGCTCTAGTGGAAGCTTCACATATAAAACATAAACAAACAATTGTGTTCTGTAAATATATAATTTTCAGGCTATATTAATAGTAATCAAAGACATGCAGCGTACACAGGGTATACCCTTAAACATACAGATATATATGCTCACACATGCCATAAAACCCATAAATTAACAGATAAATGACAATGTAGCATGTAAATTCATCACAGAATCGATACTTATATTAGTAAGAATGTCACCAATTGCGTGTAGACCATCTACGAACCTCAGATCCTTAGACTACATTGTTCATCACTCTCAACAGTGAGTCACCCCTGAGCTGGGACTAGACTCCACCCGAGCAAGGGGTTCCTAACCAGGCCAAGGGTTCACAGTCAATAGGAAAGACTCCATCTCATGTTCTCACTCAAACGACAACCTACAACCTCTCATTCCCCACATGCCTATCCCACCCAAGGAAGTGTGCCCCTTCTCTTCTCAACAATCCTTCGGCTACTCCACTTCCCTTCCAGGGCTTCAGCAACAATCCGGACCGAAAGTCTAAGATCACTATATCTATAGTTTATCACCTTCAGGAAATGGATCCCCATCAATTCTCTCACTCAGCAAATTTCTCACGGGCCTGACAACCCGCCTCTTCAATCCCACTCCCAAGCTGATAGGTACACCAACAGTAAAATGGCCACAAAAAAAGGTTCATGTACAGTGATAGGAAGGTATGAGGATATCTTCCCGACTAACAAAATGATTCCCACCCCCAAATAATCATTCTCTGATCCAAGGAAAAATGGTAAGATCCCCCCAAAGGCACTAAGTCTCGGCAATAGGTATGCATGTCTCCAACTTGACACTTGTCATGTTGGAAGTTTCTCTGATACACTTGTCCACTTCTTTAGGACTTAGGTTAAAATAATTATCCATACTTTATGTTCTAAGAAATATTAATTTAATATTCCTTTTTGGCTTAAGCTCTCTTGCTTAACCCTTTCCTTAGCTTTTGGCCCTCCCTTTCCCTAACTGGTGGAATCTAGTCCCCCTTCTCTTTTATCGTGGTTGGTATACACGCAACGATGTATTTTATATTAATCACGAGACATGTACAAAATAGGTGCACTGGCCTTTAACATCTAGGCACTCTGGCCTAATTCTAGAACATAGCCATTCCAACTTATAATACTGGCTCACCAGCCTATAATGCATATCATATACATAAAGGTTCCCTGACCTTAATATTGTGAGCACTTTAGTTACTGTGCGTGGTATCTGTTTTCCTCAAGGTTGTGCGCACTTTATTTACTGCAAGCGGTATCCGTTGTCCTCAAGGTTGCGCGCACTTTAGTTACTACGCGTGGTATCCAGAAATGTGCACACTACATCACTTTAATGCACAGTATATGCACACACCATGTCATGAAAGGTGTATTACAAAAATGATGTCTAAACAACTCACTAGCTTAAATATACTTGGATTACACTAGCATTTGGGTTCAGCCGAGGGATATTACAATCCCCTCCCCTTATTTATGCACTGTCCTCAGTGCATCATGTACCCATATACAACAAAATTTTCAAATGTTTTCAAAAAGATGAAGGTATTCTGCCCACATTGCATCCTCATGCTCCCAAGTAGCGTCTTCAGGTCCGTACTAGGTACATTGGACCTTTATAATCCCTATGGCTCGATTATGGAGTTGTTTGATTTTCTGGTACAAAATGCGCACCTGATGCACTTTGAAAGAACCTTCTTACTCCACCTGAATAACATTCCAATCAACAACATGATTAACACCAGGTATGTATTTCTTTAGCAATGATACATGGAGTACATTATGAATAGACATATATGCAGGCAATGCAATCATATAAGCAACCAAACCAATCCTTTCTAGGATTTCAAATGGTCCACAAAATCGGGTTTCCAACTTGGTGTAGCTTCCCAGCTTTAGGGAACTCCTATTAGCTTTCACCTTTAGGAAAACATGATCACCCACTTTAAATTCTCTATGGATTCTGTTTTTATTAGCATAAGTTTGATGTCTGTCTTGGGTAGCTTTCGGATTCTGCTTAATTTTTAACATTTGGTCCTCCATCTTCTTGAGAAAATCTGGCCCAACTACTATTCTATCAGCTGGGTTATCCTAGCTCACTGGAGTATTGCACCTTCTGCCACAAAGTGCTGCAAATGGGCTCATCTTCAATGATTTTTGATACCCATTGTTGTAAGCGAATTCTACTAAATGTAGGTAGTATTCCCATTTGGATGGTTTATCCATCACATACATTCTCAACATATCTTTTATCACTCTATTCACCCTCTCTGTCTGTCCATCAGACTCGGGATGGTAAGTTGTACTAAAGTTCATATTCGTCCCAAATCCTTTGAACAATCCTTTCCAAAAATTCGAGGTGAATTTCGGGTCTCTGTCAGACACAATCGTTTTAGGAATTTTGTGCAATCGTGCCACTTCCTTCATGAAAATATCAACGACATCTTCTTCCTTGTGAGTAGTTTTTAGTGGAATAAAATGGGCAGATTTTGTAAGCTTGTCCACCACCACCATAATCAAATCATGTAGATTGCCTTTTCTGGGAAATCCCATAGTAAAATCCATTGTCACCACTTCCCACTTCCATTCAGGAATGGGAAAAGGTTGCAGTAATCCTGTTGGGTGCCTATGTCCTACTTTAACTTTATGGCATTCCATACATCTTGCGATGTATTCTGCTACCTCTCTCTTCATACCTAACCAAAATTATTGGCTCTTGACCGCTGCTATGGTTTTTTGCTATCCAGGGTGCCCTACATAAGGAACATTATGCATCTCATGAAAAATTATATGTTTCAAGTCCTGGACATTTAGTACGAAAATTATGTTCTTCTGCAGCAGTATTCCATCTACTCCCAACTTATAAATATCCATCTTTTGTGGTGTCTTACCTTGCTGTAATTTTGCTATCAATTCTTTGTATTGCAGGTCTGTATTTGCAGCCTCCAAAATTTTGTTTTTAACATCAGTTTGATACATGCTGATGGATGTAGCACATAGTTCATGCACCCTCTTGTTGAGTGCATCACCCACTTTATTTTCTTTCCCTTTGATATGCTTTATATCAAAGTTATATTCTCTTATAAATTCTAACCATCTACTTTGCCTAGAATTTAGATTTGGCTGATCAAATAAATATTTCAAACCATTTTGGTTTGTTCTTAGCTCAAACCTTTTTCCCATGAGGTAGTGTCTCCATTTCCTCAGGGAATGTACTATGGCTGCCAACTCCAAATCATGATTGGTATAGTTTTTTTCATGCTCTTTCAACTTCCTTGATTCATAACATATCATGAATCCATTTTGATTGAGGAATCCACCAAGTCCTTCATTACATGCATTTATGCATACAATGAAATCTTCATTTGGGTCTGCAATCCTTAGTATTGGAGCACTTGTCAATAATTGTTTCAAATGTTGGAAACTCCTTTCACAATCCGACGTACACTGAAACTTCATACCCTTTCTTTGCAAGGAATTGATTGGGTGTGCTATCTTTGATAATACTCTAATGAATATCCTGTAGTAACCTACAAGGCCCATGAATGATCTGACCTTTGTCAAATTATTTGGTGTTAACCATTCTCTAATGGATTCTATATTCTCAGGGTCCACTGCTATCCCATCTTTTGAGATGATATGCCCCAAATAATGAATTTGTTTTCTGATAAAATGAGCACTTGCTCAATTTGGCATACAACTGATGCTCCCTTAATACTTGCAACACCATGTTCAAATTATGTTCTTGCTCTTCCTCTGACTTAGAGTATATAAGAATTTCATCCAGAAAGTCAATGACAAACTTGTCTAAATATTCTCAGAAAACACCATTCATTAAGCACATGAAAACAGCTGGTGCATTTGACAACCCAAATTGCACCACTATAAACTCATAATGCCCATACCTTGTTGTGAAGACGGTCTTTTTGATATCTTCTTATTTAATTATTACCTGATGGTATCCTAATCTGAGATCTATCTTTGAAAATATCTTTGCATCCTTCAATTGATCAAAAAGATCATTGATCCTTGGTAGAGGATACTTGTTCTTGACAGTCACTTTATTCATTTGTCTGAAATCAATGCACAATCTTAATGTTCCATATTTCTTTTTCACAAACAAGACTGGGGCACCCTAAGGTGACACACTTAGTTGTATATACCCCTTCTTCATAAGTTATTCAAGCTACATTTGCAGCTCTTTCAATTCTAGCATACTCATTTTGTAAGGAGTCTTTGACACGGGAGTTGCTCCCGGTGTAAGATTTATAGAAAAATCAATGTCTCTCTTTGGGGGTAGTCCTGGTACCTCCTTGAATACATCTTCAAACTCTTTTAGGACTGTATAATCCTCCAAATTTGGCACCTTGTCTTTGGGTGTCTCCTCCATAAGAACTGCAAATATTCACTAGTACATATTATAAAAATTATGACATTCTATTTGCGTCGTTATGGACAAAATTGGCCATACTGTCGAAAAATAGAGGAATTTGTTTTTTCCATATTGCCCGATAACATCGCTATTGCCATGTTGACATCGTTCTTGCCATGTTTTTGTCTCTCTTGCCATGTTGTCATCTCTATTTCCATGTTTTCCACATCTTCATCTCTCTTGCCATGTTTGTGACATATTCGTCTCTCTTGCCACGTTTGTGAAGATAATGGTCGCAATTACAACATTGTGGAAACTACGTTTTCCCCCTCCAACAGTCACCTAGTTTTTTGACCAAGTCAACTTTGATTTGGTCAATGATCATCGGAATTGCGACATTATAAAATCTATAAATATGTTGCATTTTACAGATGTTGCGACAATTTTTCTATAATAATGACACTTCAAAAAGGGTTTGCAGGTATTCTCATCTAGAGTAAAACTATTAAAAGACATTGTACTAGGGCTCTTCTCATTTCATTTTAATTTTATGATCGATCGAATTTTAAAGGAAACAACTATTAAAAGACATTGTACTAGGGCTAGAGTACATGATGAGCAACAATGACCTATAAATGGGGCCAACGTTGAATTTTTTTCAAAATGTTTTTGTATGACATCATACATCCTTGAGTATTGAAACCATCTCATACCGTCAAGGCATGTGTCTAGTCTAACCATGTCAAATTGTGATGCATACAGACACATATTGAAGAAATTTCAATGTTGGCCCCATTCACTGCTCACTATGCGGGGTCGGTGCATGGAATTTTTGGTTCTTGAATTGGAAGTTC
The DNA here is from genome assembly GCA_000966675.3 of Picea glauca. Classification (NCBI taxonomy): domain Eukaryota; kingdom Viridiplantae; phylum Streptophyta; class Pinopsida; order Pinales; family Pinaceae; genus Picea; species Picea glauca. The sequence continues at coordinate 153,266 of JZKD02S2116915.1, forward strand.
CATGACATTTTAAGAGATTTCCAACAAAGATTCTATAGATGGAAACACCGACATTTGACAATGAGACTCCCATTATGAACATTGTTGCAAACATGGATGATCTCAAAGATGATGTGGTCGGGACATCATACATCCTTGAGTCTTGAAAACCTCCCATACCATCAAGGCATGTGTCTAGTCTAACCATGCCAAATTTTGATGCATACAGGCACATATTGAAGAAATTTCAATGTTGGCCCCATTCACTAGTGCTCACTATGTGGGGTTGGTGCATAACATTTGTGGTGGTTGAATTGGAAGTTCCATGACACTTCAAGAGAGTTCCAACAAATATTCTACAGACAGAAACAACGACATTTGAAAAATATGAGATGCCCCATTATGAACGTTGTTGCAAACATGGATGATATCAAATATTATGTGGTCGGGACATCAAACATCCTTGAGTATTGAAACCCTCCCATACCATCAAGGCATGTGTCTAGTATAACCATGTCAAATTTCGATGCATACAGGCACATATTGAAGAAATTTCAACGTTGGCCCCATTCATTAGTGCTCACTATGCGGGGTTGGTGCATGACATTTGTGGTGGTTGAATTGGAAGTTCCATGACATTTCAAGAGAGTTCCAACAAAGATTCTATGGATGGAAACAACGACATTTGAAAAATATGAGACGCCCCATTATGAACGTTGCTGCAAACATGGATGATCTCAAAAATTATGTGGTCGAGACATCAGACATATTCCTTGAGTCTTGAAACCCTAGTCCCATACTATCAAGGCATGTGTCTAGTCTAACCATGTCAAATTTTGACGCATACATGCACAGTTTGAATAAATTTCAACGTTGACCCCATTCACTGCTTACTATGTGGGGTCAGTGGAAGAAATTTCACTATGCTCATTCAACTTCAAGGAAGACCCCATTCACTATGCTCTCTATGAGACATCCATTATATTGAACATTGATGCAAACATGGATGATCTCAAATATTATGCGGGGTCGGTGGAAGAAATTTGTGATGGGTGTATTTGAAGTTTCATGACAAATTTCAAGATAGTTTCGGCGACAATTCTATAGAAGGGAATGACGAATGATGACAATGATAGGTGTAGCATGATGAATGTTGATGCAAAGGTGGAGGATATCAAAGATTATGTGGGGAAATCATACATCCTTGAGTATTGAAACCCTCCCATACCATCAAGCCATGTGTCTATTCTAACCATGTCGAATTTCGATGCATACATGACAGTTTGAAGAAATTTCAACGTTGTCCCCATTCACTGCTCACTATGCAGGGTCGGTGCAAGATGACATTTGTGGTGGGTGAATGACAACAGTAATAATAGAGAGGAACAATACTCATATATGGTGGTCATTTAGGCACATATAAAGGAAAGTGGGACTTGTGTGATGGCCCAAATCCTAATTCATGACTTTTTTTAAGAATATAAAGTAAATTTTATTGCTCAATTCCCTGGATTTTAGCCTTCGACCATGGAATAGGCCTAACAACCATTCATGGTGTACCAATCCTTGAAATGATAACCACATTTCATTCATGGGTTAAATATTATAGGGCCCTCGATATGGAACATTAACCTGATAAGTTAATGTAGTTGTTGCAAGTTTTAGAAATTTACATCACATTATGGCAAAGTATATCAAAATAGTTTATCATACTCTAGATTTAGTTTAGTTAGTTTTGTAAATGAGAGTAAATTTTAGTCATTTATTGAGTTAGTTTTGGAAATGGGAGTAATTTTTCTAATTTTACTCATTTTACCCATCGATGCACTACCTCTACCAGTCGACGACGCAGTGGAAAATCAGGGAACCCCACCAATTCCCCCTCGGGACAACCAAATATAATCACTTTTGTTCATTCAGCCTCATATGGTAGGAGAGATGGGTACATTAATCCATGAAATACCTACTTCCTTTTTCCCATAGATATTCTCCTATGGTACATCTTATCATCAGAGAAGGTCTTTGAATTTGGGGTTAAGTATTCTTCATGCCTTGGAGTAGATCTCACTCTTTACTACTCTACCTTGGATGCTACAACTCTTCCCACAAGTACAACTACAACTCTTCCCATAGGCCTATGGGCAGAGTTACATCTACAAATCATGTGAATAAATGTTGATGTTGAATGGGCTCAAGGACATGTTGAAAATACTAATGTTGAAGTTTGGGATAAGGCTAGGGTGCATGCAAAACATGCATCTATGAAACTCGATGCTCAAGCATGTGTGGTGTCCACAAATGTTTACATGTAATATTTTTCCCAAGGGACATTACAAAGGGTGGATTGAGTGTCAATGTTGATATGGGAGCACCCAATGAGGGGATTATTGATATTTTTCTAGAGGGATACCAAATAACATGCTCCATAATTGGGAATTATTCAATGTTGAGTGACGTCCAATACATTGCGTGGCTCAATGGAGAGATTGAACCAATGTTTGAGATAATGGTCTCCACATGTTAAACAATTGTTCATTAGGTTGAGGATTGCAAGGGAGTCTATTGCTACTGATAATATTACTCATGGTCAAATTTGTTTTAATCAATTTTTTTTTTATGTTGGGTTGAAGTCATTGTCTAATGAACACCAGTGTAAAACATAGAGGAAGTTCATTGAGAGGAATAAATCATTGATCCATGTACGAGGGTGTGAGAAATTGTGCATTCTTGCAGATATTCCAAGGCAATGTGAGATGGTTAAACCACAAAATGTATTATGAACCTTTTCATTACAAATATTTGTAGAGTTTGTTAGAGGAATGGAGGTTGATTATTGGTGTGTCGAGTGTCGATATTGATATGGGAGAACCCAATGAGGGGCTTATTAATACTTTTCCAAAGGGATACCAAATAACATGATGAATACTTAGGTAGTATTCAATGTTGAGTGAGGTCCAATACATCAACTGGATCAATGGAGGAATTGAGTCAATGTTTGAGATAATGGTCTCCACATGTTAAACAATTGTTCACTCGATATTCATTTTCCCTTGTATTGTGTATGACATGGAAGAAATATTTTCCCTTATACTCAAATATCACTCATAGACCCACTCTATATATCATCTCATCTCGTCCTTGTTTCATTTTAATTTTCCGATCGGTCGTATTTTAAAGGAAACAACTATTAAAAGACATTGTACTAGGGCTAAAGTACATGATGGACAACAATGACCTGTGAATGGGGCCAATGTTGAATTTTTTTCAAAATGTTTATGTATGACATCATGACACAACTACAGATTAGTGTACGCATTTCTACAAATATTTATTAATTTGTATTAATGGTGTTCAATCTGTAAATTTCACAACCACAGATTAGTGTACTTATTTCTACAAATATTTATTAATGGTGTTCAATCGGAGTAGGCTAACTCTGGAGAAAATAAATTTCTTTTTAGGCAAAAAAATGGGTTTGAGCACAAATTTCCCTATTCATGTGTCTTCTAAAATAAAAAATCCATTCACTGCATGGAGGATGTTAGTTCATTCCTTTTTCAAAAACCTTAGTTCTCACTATCTAGATATAATTCTATCCTTTAAGCACCCTTCCTCTTAGGATGAAAGTCAAACATGGAGTTTGAATCATTAACCACCATCTCCTCCGGTACCACATGAAGAGGGGGTGTATGCTACCCTATGCTTCATATCACATGTACTAGCTTTGTTTACTCAGTTCCTTAACGAGAATGAGGGATTTCCTTATTTGGGAGTTCTTCTAAAAGAAAAAAATTCACTCATTATATGGAAGAGGTTAGTTCACCACTCTTTGAAAATACCAAACTCATGTTATCTAGACCTAATTATACCCCTTAAGCTCCATTTCTCTTGGACTAAATTCATTTGAAGTTTGAATCATTAACTACCATCTCCTCCAATCCACACAGGGAGGGGAGAAACACTATCATATGCTTCATTTCATATCTACTAGCTTTCTTTACACAACCCCTTGAGGAGAATGAAAGATTTATTTATTCAAGACAAAGTGACAAATTGATTGAGAGCAAGGAAGAGTTTATTCCACTACTCTTTCAAAATACCTAGTACTCATTGTCTAGACCTAATTATATCCCTTTAACAACCTTACCATTGATCCAAAGTTCATTTGGACTTCGAATAATTAATCACCATTTCCTTTAATCCTTGATACTATGGGTTTTTGAATGATATAATTGAGTGTGAATTTAATTCCTTCAAATTAGTTTTGTTTGATGTCAAATGGTATAGGTTATGAATACATGAACATGATGAGGGAAGAACCGTTATTCAACATGCCAACGGATTTTTGATGATTAAAAAAATGGTGTTTGAAAAAACAAACGACCGCTATGTTTTTCCAAGTCAATGTAAACAAGTCTTTTACTCAAAGGTTCCAGGTAAAAGGGATTGGTCATTTGTTTTTAGATGTGATCCAAGAGGAAGGACAATAAAGTATATTGTAGATGAGGAAGATGAAATTGAAGAATAATATGATGTACAGCTAGAGCAGGAAGAATATGGGTCGGCATATGAAGAAGATGGAGAAGATGAACCAGACGTAGGAGACATTGTGCTAGTTCTTGATGATGATATCGATGAAGATATGCTTGAAAATGACATTGATGATGATCATGATATCCAGGGATGATTTTAAGGACGTAAATTTATTTTAAAATGTAAAAACCTTGGTGAATCTTACTGATCCTCCATATGCTAACTATAAATGTTTGGCAATATTTTTGTAAAAATATTCAAATTTCTAAGGATTTTATATAGTTTTTATAAAACTTTGGCAATTTTTAAGGTAAAATAATTTTATCTTATAGAATTTAGGTGAATCATTTTTAAAATAGCGAATCTCGTTTTTGGAAAAACCATGGAAAATTAGCCCATGAGCAAAATTTAGCCCCTAAAATCATCCATGATGATATCATCAATCCTTTCAACAGTGTTTTTGAACCAGATGTTGATACAAATATTGAGTTGGATGATCAAGAAGAACATACAGAAGAGGGATGATAAAAATGTTTCATTGGTCGATGAGGTACGTAACTAGATATTTTAATTTGTATGAATTATTATTGTCTTTAAATAATTTTTAGTTATGTTGGTTGAATTATTAATTATGTTGGTTAATTAAATGCATGAAGATCTGTAAAGAAATGCATGAAGAGCATGGCCAAGGTTGGGTGACCAAGGGCCTCACTCTGGAATCTTAAATCCTAAGCCACTCCGGAGGAGAAAAATTCTCATTAAAACTCCTCTTGTATAGAAGAGATCCTACCTTGTCTCTTTTGTAGTAAGAGTAACAGTCTTATTAACCTTGGTTTATTCCCTCATAAATCAAAGTGTGTGTCTCTGGCTATTCATAGTAAAGAAGGAATTATTAAGAAAATAGAACCTCGTTGGACTGTTGAGTCCGTCTTTAAGGTGTTTATAGCGGGGTCTCGTGGTCTTGTGTCTTATGGGTTACTAACAATGATTTGAGATTTGATTTCTATGAGGGCACTTTTTCAATTCAATTTCGGCCACTGTGGACTTTATTCCTTGCTATGTGTTATATGTGTGATTTATTAAATATTGGAATCCACTCGAATCACATTAGAGGTATTTCTACTGCTACTGTTGTGCAGCAAAGTAAAATGCTCCTCCCACTCTACTAGATTTTATGATGGACGGTCCTACTACTACTGTGCAAAGTAAAATGCTCCTCCCACAACTAGCTTTTATGGTAAAATCTCTTCCTTTCTCAATAAGGAAGTCATCTTGTGATTTGGATTCTTCCTTGATTTGGCTTCTTCTTTTTAAGTTTGATATTCAATAGGATTAAGAAAAACCATATTTAAAGATTTATCCTAAATAAATAAAAAATTATTAAATTTAATGCACTCTTATCCTCGTACATTTTGACTTTTAAATGTTTTAAATGTCATAGGAGGGGTTTTAAATGTTTCTCAATGTTATATGAATGTTAAACCATGTTGAAGTTATGTTAAACAATGTTGAAGGTAACCATTCATGCCAGAGTGTGAACATGACCTCTTTATTCTTGATGTTCCCATGGTCTACTTGTTACATAAAAAAAAATTATATCATCAAGAGCACTCGAGTCAGTGAAACCACTAGAAGCATGAACACCACTGGATCTAGGACTAGGTCTATCACTCTCAATGTCAAGATCATCTTCATCTCCTAATGCATGTGGAACGATCTTGAAACATGGGGTAGAAGAATTGGATGAGTCATTAGCGACATTAATTAAGGCCAAGATTAGGTCCTGATCTTCTTTGGATTAAAAAATAAATAGATAAAAACCTTTTCCACAATAAACCATAGTAGTAGAGTCTTTCTCAAGCCAATTCTTGGAAATCCATTATAGTACAATCCTAGGATTGGGCCAAAGGCCTAAAAACTTACTGACTAAACTTCGCTTTGTTAGAATAACAGAGTTCATTTTTTCCACAGAGTGCCCTGAGTCGAGAGTGGGGATGGAATCAACCCTTTTGGAAAATCTCCTCTGGCCAGCAGGCAAGGAAGGCTCACCCATGAAGAAGAGGCCAATGAATAGCTTCAACCAAATCCAAATTGCACACACAACCCACAACAAATGAGGGCATAGTTCAGAGATTGTAGGTTCAACAAGTACAAATGTCGACTATGACCATCAATAGATCCAAAGCCAGGATCACTGCCGCCAGTTCTCCAAACAAATGCAACGTGAACAAAACTATTATCAAAGACAAGGGTGGCGGTTAGGGAAAACCCTAGTTGTAGAGAAATGCGCCTGAGCTCCAACTCATCTCAAGTGAACTTTCGATATGATGACATTCAAGAGAAAATGCATCACATTGTTTTACCACTAGAATATTCTTGATTTAAAATTTAAAATTATATTTTTACCCTCAAACTTTTACATGGTGTAAAAGTCCACATGGTAGAATGTTGGTAAACATGGTGGAATATTGGTGCTTGAGTTCCAAGCACCTAACCTCAAGGGGATCAGCATAGACAAACCCATGACCTCCCCAACTTTGGGGGAGAGATCTAATATCTCTCATTTGACTCATGATTACTTGAACTAATCCTTATGGCTAATAATATATCATACTTATCCTAAAGAAAAACACTTTAAAATGAAACTCTCTCCAAAATAAGTTGGTTTTGTTTTTTATCTTGTAAAAACAACTTTAAAATATATAACCCTTAACACAATCAATTTAATTATAAAGAAACAATCCTCAAAAAATTCACTTTACAAACATTTTCCTATAAAATATTTATTTTTATTAAATTAATATTCTCTATAAATTTTGTCAAATTTAAAAAAAAATCCATTAATGCTCATTTACACTAATTTATTTTTTTAAACATATATAAATTATTTTGAGAACATGGAGAAACAAAAAAAAACGACTCCAATGGGAAGAAAGTCAAACTAAAATATCCATACTTTCCATATCAGATTCACTTTCCATATTACCATGACACCCATACCCCATCTCACCCATATTCACTTTCAAACTAAAATATCCATACCCCATCTCACCCCATTTAACATTTGAACACACCACTTTTCAAAATTCAATTGAGAGGGAAAAAATTTCAATATTCAAAATCAAAATTTTGTAGAGGGAAAACAATTTTCGATAGCGCCACTCTAGAGAGTTGACCGAGCTGAAGTGAATGAAGATAGAGCAAGCTGAAACCCTTCGGCTTCTCATAATGGCATCTCAGTCTTTCCTATTCAAATCATTGCACCAGGGCATATTTAAGAGAAGTATCGGGTGTATAGGGGTCTGATCTGAACCACAAAGAGGCAGCGCTTGACTTCTATTGTATTGTAGCGTATTGTGACACTATGTTGGTCTTCACATGAGATAGAACGCAAGAAGAGGTAAATCTTCAACACCTGTCAATGACATTTTTATATCTTTGCTCATATTGCTCCGCCCTCATCTTCATTTCGCTGACATCCTCCTACAGATATTTTTTGTGGTAATGCCATTGATTTTAGTCTTCTCTTTGATATGGATACTTTGGACAGTTTCTTATTTGATCATAGTGATCACTTGTGATTTAGAAAAACCAAAACATCTTTACTATCTTCGTCAATTGTCCTCCTATCGTTCCTTCTTTTACGCGTCCAGTTCAAGTGTGCTAAATTGGGTTCATCTATTGATTCATCGGTGATTTTTTTGTTCCCTAATGAGCACATAGATCACTTTATACATGTGGCAGGGGATCGGGTGGGTGGCCACTTCTATTTATTTTCTAGTTGGGTTGGGCCACTTCCAATCCAATGTATAAGAAGGAGATAGCCCATTTAAGATCAAAGGTGACTGGTGGATGGAAAGACAAATTGGAAAGGTAAATGTCGAGCTGCTTGGAATCTCGCATGAACAATAATATAATAGGAAGTAAAATCAAACCTATATGGGATCCCTTGATTCAACAACCTACCCAACTCCTTACTCATATTGACTTATTTACCCACAATAAACCTCCAATGAGATCTACCTACTCTTTTTATTAGCACTCACAACCTATCCTCTTCTCAATAAACATCCCTTTCTTGTTTCAAATGCAACTGACTACAGTGTTCCACATCCTTTTCTTCAATATGCATAGCAAGTCACCGTCAACAATATTCCACTCCAGGCCAAAATTTGGAACACATTTTTCATCCAAATCACTTTTTTATTACGACCATATACATCGTGAGGCTGTACTGCAATTTGTTTTCTTTCTTTATGAAATTTTCGGCATTATCTAGGATATGTGTTTGCACTCCCACATTGTACTCATGCATGTTGTCGTCTTCAGTCCCATTGACCCACTTTTTTGGTTATTCGGTGGACATTAATAAAATTATCTTATCTTATCTATCTCGAGGACTGCAATCAACCCCAATCTTCAAACGTTACCACCCCTTCTCAATTTTGGTAGTCCTTCTACATCCCATTTCCTTATAAATGCCATTGATTCAAAAAAGTGGTGATGATGTCCATATGCAAAGCCATGTTTTAGAAATTCAGATTGAAGTCCTATCTTGAAATATCGTCGAAATATGGTCAGCACTTCATCCATAATCCCAACCTACTCAACCCTTTAACAATGAAGATAATGCCAATTTGCTATAATTGATGTTAGTATCCCTTTCTTTGATTACACCTACAAGCCTTCTGGAGCACAACGCAAATAGTTTAGAATGGGTCCAAATTAAGAATGGAACTTACAAAACACCCTTGGAAAATTCCCACATGAACTAACTTAGAGAAACAAGAGGAAACCTGGATGTCATTTCATTCACAAAATTCCTCATGAAAGGAGTTTATGAAAGGTTTTCTGAAAAATTGTTCTTTCGAGGGGAATTCAATCCTAAAAGTTAAAACAGTTAAACAAATTGGCCTACGTGTTGAGACCACAAAGTGCATTGACTGAAAATTGAAGCTAAAGATACTGTCATAATGACTAAAATTCATTATAGTCAAAAGCTGCAGTAGAGAACTAGCATTTCTTTGGAACCAATATAGATATTAGAGACCATATGATCTGCAAGAGTCCCAAACATTTTATGTGTTATAGTCATAGTTGATGAATTGCACAGAAAAATATTCAGTGGGTCACTAGTATACAAGTAAGTCCAAAAAAATTAAGTTGATTCTCTGTGAGCAAGTCTTGGTTGTTGGTTGAACGGTTGTGTTCCCAAATCATGATGTACCAAGGACCCCTATGTCTACAAAGATGGTCCCCATATTGAATTAGCATCACCAGTGAAGGTAAGATTATTATATACTATGGATTATGCCTCGATCTTTGTTGACCACATGGATTATTACACTTTTCTGGTGAAACATCTAATAGTTTCAATTCTCAATTATTTTTCCTTGGAAATTCACAGGTATTCTTGCTTGTCAATTCCAAATGTAAGAGGTATTTCCACAATTGCTTGAAGCCATCCAAGCTTACCTGGACTGCAATGTACCGAAAAGAACACAAGAAGGTCAACCAGTCAATTTTTATGGCTATATGTTGCAAATTTTGTGTAGTGGGTTATGCATGTGCACTTACCGCTTGTTATTCCCATCACTAGGACATTCATGTTGAGCAAGTAAAGAAGAGGAGACGTACAAGAAACAAGCCTTATTATAGGTCTATTGTCGGTGCTTCTTTGGAAGTTATCCATAAAAAGAGAACCTAGAAGTTAGAGTTGCTTCTTGTGAAGATGCTCTAAAGTATGACAAAAGCATTGTCTCCTGTGACAATTATATAAATGCCTTTCTCCTTAAAATTTCATGGATGAACAATTGTTGAATTTTAATGTGTTCATGAATCATAAACATGTGAAATGATTTTGTTTTCTTACTCGGTAAGATTCAATTCCTGATATAGTGTTTTCTTACTCAGTAAGCTCCAATTCCTTAACTATGAATTTAGCAAAATATGTACATTCAGAACATTTTATATGAAAAACACTGGCCAACAACCATCATAAAGTAATAGCTTTTGTAACTGATAGACCTAAGTTGCTTAATATCTAGTACAAAAATGCCTTCAAGGCTTATAAAACAACTACTTCAAAAGTCTGTGTAGAACTCGTTTCCGATCTGCATTGGAAAATTGGAAAACCAATCTAAACATATTTCATTTTTGAACTGAGCCAACTTTTCAGAATTACAATTGGAGTTCTTGTCAACATCTTAATTTCAAAAACAATCCAAACATTTCCATTTCTGAATGGATCCATTATTGTCATGGCTTGGAGTTGGTGTCGATGACTTTATTGCAAAACTAATCTAAACATCTTCTATTTTTTAACAAAGACAACTTTTCATAATTTCAATTGGACGTCTTAATTGCAAAACCAATCTAAACATTTTAAAGTTTCATTTGTAACAACAATTAATTTAGTAGAGGAAAAATCCAAGGCAATGCAAAATAAAATAATTGATTTAATCCACAGAGAGCTCTGTAAGCCTTCACAGTGTGCCTTGCTGAGTTGTGAGCATTATTGTCATGGACTGGAGTTGGTGTCGACGTCTTAATTGCAAGTTTACTTCTGTACGATAGTGTCTACTTTAGCGTACTACTAGAAGGGTTATTAAACGTAAACCTACACAACCACAAATTAGTGTGCATATTTCTACAAATATTTATTAACGATGTTCAATCTGTAAATGTAATCATGACACAACCATAGATTAGTGTACGTATTTCTAAAAATATTTATTAATTTGTATTAATGGTGTTCAATCTCTAAATGTCACAACCACAAATTAGTGTACTTATTTCTACAAATATTTATTAATGGTGTTCAATCAGAGTATGCTAACTCTGGAGTAGGCTATGTACACCAAATTAACAACCCTCTATTGGTTGGCTACAATCATTGATATACCCCACAGCGCTGCCCACACTCCCCTGTGACTAAAACTTGGTGTGGATACTCTATTGAACATTGAATAATTCATCCTATAGACACATGTTTTCCATTATGCGTCGAATTCCCTTGTTTGGATGTTGGGAGTATCAATTCGCCTTCATTTACAACGATACATTTTACTAATATTTTGGAGCATACATGTGTCTGTATTTTCCATTAAAACGCCCTCCAACTCTATATGATTTGACTTGAATCATTCCTACAACATCCATATGAATGGATGGGTAGAATAATTTGTTTTATTATTAGTAATTGGAATAATTTCTATGTAGGGATGTTTGAACAACATAAATTGCAGAGTTTGCGTGTTTAGACAAATAAGGTCTGCACATTGGTCATCATCCTTTAATGCTCAAATCTTTTTAGGCTTATTTTAAAGATAATTTTTTTATCAACAGAACATATACATGCATAGATATTGACTTGATAGATTAGAAAGGAAATATAGGTTTTAATTACAATTCAACATCATCTCATACAAAGTTTGAAAATGTTAGCTTCGAAGAGTTTGAAGAGTTTTAAAAAAGACTGCTTAAATACTCAGAATGGTAGTAGATGCAATAAATAATGCATCTGAAAACCTTCCCCTACTGAAATACTCAGAATGGTAGCAGCTACAATAAATAATTCATACGAAAACCTTCCCCTGCCTCCCCCTTTCTTATGGGGGGAAATTCCTCTGTTCCTAACTAGGACAATTGCAAAATGATGCAACAGTTTCTTCAATCCCTCACCTACCAGATCCAATCACTCGCCTACATTCATAATGTAACCACTGATCAATCTAGATAAAGTGTTGTAGTGGTATCGGTTCTATATTCCAGTCCATGATAACTAACATAGCACAAATATATCACATACAAATAAATACAGATCAAGGAAAATATATTGTCTATGTCAATTGTTTTTTCTTTCCAATTAAGTTAAAACCATCTGTCATTCCTGTAACCCATGATAGATCTCATCAAGTAGGCAAGGCCAATTCTCCAGCTTGACAAGATAAAGGACATCTACAGAATGAGGTAAAGAATCATTGTATTTCTACAGCATGAGGGTCCAAACATACAAGTATCTATATGTTCTCATTAGTGAGATACAACTCCTACATGAACTTTGCCAAATCATCTTAGTGCCTATTTGTCATTAGCGGTTGAATGATTGACCATGCATTACAAAGATAGGAGGGTGTTAGATAAATGACACTACAAAGAAATCCCTGCAACAATACCCATGTGTACTCTATGAAACCAACATTACAACTCCACAAAATATTTAGATATATAGATATAAAGACCATGTGTATTACCTACAATATCTTGTTGTCTAGAACTTTCTATTGCCTTGGCAATATTGTCCGCAATCTCTGCCACAACCATGCGGCTCAAAAGAAGGCCAGAAATTAAAGATGTTGAATACACCATTCCACCCATCTGTAGAGATAAAGTCAATCAGAAGTGGCCCCAAGGTAGCCCCAACAGACCCAGTACCATCTATAATAGCCGTGACGGTTGCCAAATCTATCGAATTTCCCTTAAGTGAGCCATGTGTACCGAGATCAGTTGAAATGGTTGTGGTAATGAGTGCATAAGTTCCATTAAAAAACATTCTGGAAATCATCATGAGAAAAATATTGGAAAACATTGAGATACCTCCATAAACCTGATATAAAATGAGTGTTGGAATTGCAGAGTACATGAAACTAGCTGTTGTGATAGCCATGTCATCAAGCCTATCAGAAATATGGCCTGCAAGAATTCCACCCACCACTCCTCCCAAATCGAATAAAGTATAAAGGTTTCCAGATGAAGTTACAGAAAAATAATTGCCTCCAATAGTTGTAATATCCAACCAGAATCAAAATAAATTAGTAAATATTAATAGAGTAATAATTTAATGAACTCCTAAATAGTCTTCTTGTACCAGGCCAATTTCAAAGAGATAGCTTAGTAAGGTAAAAGGTTAACATATTTCCCTACTTGTTTAATAAATTTCTATTCATATATTTGAAACAAAAAGTGTAACATAGATGGGTTGAAGATGAGATGTGACTAATATGGCTAACTGGTTTGCAGAATAAGGTAAGAGAGGTTAGAGATAATTGATCAGATAATTTGTTGAATAATATGGATGAAGAAAACTAACTATAGCAGCATCATTACATACAGTAAAAACATATGAAGGGTCGAATACAACTATCAATAGTTACTTATGATTTTAGTTTACTAATGTATAGGTAAGACGATAGTTACCAATCATTAAGAAAACAAGGTAATGAATATAAAACTCAACTCATAAGTAAAAAAAATAAGGAAAGATGAAGGTATGAATAATAACAGTGAAATAAACTTATAATTCCAGAATATATTCTAAGGTCTTCTTCATAAAAGAGTGCATAAGAGTCTTCAATCTTGGAACACAGTCCTCGAGACTGCTTTTCCCCCTCAATTACACTGTAGAAATGATTGCCTTCATAGCCATACAATGTTTAACTGAGATCCTCCAAAGAGGGATTGAATAGCTACAAAATCTAATCTAGTTACATTAAATGAGATAAGATCCTATTTTAAGGGAATCAAACCCTAATCCTAAATCGAGTCTTCGACATCTCCACAAGCTTGTTGGATGATGAAAATCCTCTTCTAGAATCTCCAATGATGGCTAGGCCTTGAGTCACCCATTCTTCAACCGAAAAGGAGTCCTCCTTTGAATTTTCCTCCAATCTGCAAAAGGCAGTCCTATTGGTAGCGCAATACATGTGAAACTGCTCTTTGTGCTACCAACTTCTTGTAGGAAGATTTTTTCACAATTTTATATAAAATACACCAAAAAACTTGTTTAAATGCTACAAACATTGCTCCATTGCAATACTATGCCACTGTATAATCATCTTTTGCATCATGGCTATTTAGATTCAGTAATTTACAAGGGTTATTTCCCTAATGGATATCAAAGACTTTGGACTCCATTCATGCTGGATAAGGGCAACAACTTTTCCAGCTGCTATTAAACCTGTGATTGTATTGATCCCAGCATGATCATGAAGGTATTTCAACTCAACCTTAAGAGTTTCACTATAGCCACATGTTTTTTTTTGCAGATAAAATCCATTGACATTTTGAGTCTAGATTGTCAATGGATTTTCCTTGATTTATAAATGCTTGGACTACACCTCTCCTAAGATCTCCATGAACCATGCTTTAATCATCGACACAACACTTAAAACAATTTAATTCCTAATTTCATTCCTTGATGGATGCATCTTTTAAGTTCTCTGAGAATTGAAAATTAAGAGATATTACAGATTTGAAGGTCTAATCCACTAAACACAACTTGACTTCTAATTTTGTTTGAACTGAAGGTCTGTTATGGTTTAACATAAATTTGTCATCTCGAAACAAGATTCAACACTACTAATGAACTTGATACATCATGGTATTTTATTAAATCTGAGATATTCTTAAGAAAATTATGTTGATTTTAAATCATGTTGCTTGAGGATTAAGACTGTGGCATTCCATTACAGTTGTCTGTGGACAGTTTCTTAACATCTCCACACATTATGTTGGAAGCATTCTTTGATTTGTTTATACTTGCAACAAATTTTTCGCCATGCTTAATGATACATGATGAAATATTTCTAAGAAGGATAGACTCTAAACTTTAGTGATTTCTTGTATTGGCATGAAGAGTCATGGTTAAATCATAAAACTTTGCTAAAATCCTGAACTAGATTTATCAACAAATGCATAAATAAATTCATAATGATGTTTGTGTAATCTAGAAGTAAGGACTTGTTCATACTTTGGTGGTTAAATCTGTTAATTTTATCCACACAAAAAGCGTTATTTGAAACATTAGACACTTAACCAGGCCTTACATATAATGCATCTAAATCTATTGAGATATCTGGTTTGAGCATGGTCACATAATAATGCTTTGGCATTGTTAATTTCTTATGTTGATGGATGATTTCCAAGTTTGATTCCGCACTTTGAAATTCTTGGGTTCATATGGTTTAAAATTTCTTGATCAGTAATTCTGAGGTCACACACTTGGTATATACCTAATGAGATCAATTTGCAAAATGTTAAGATTTGAGCATAAACATACGGTCATTAGTTCCATAGTTATGACTCTTGACTCTTTATTATAGCTTATTTTGTAAATAATAAAGTTATGAACATTATATGACAATTTACCTTTGAAGTTTGAAATTTGAATTATTGACTGAATCTTACAACTCCTTGGTAATGAATATGATGCTCTAGAGTCTATTTCATTTTGTGGTTGATGTGTTAGTATGTTACAATCTATTGATGAAAAATGTTTATGATTGATGTTATATGTGTACTAACTGGTTGATTCTTTAATGATCATCACTAATCAATTAGTTAAATGATCTTATATCTATGTTTCCATGTTTTTTGCAATTGATTCTAAGGCCTTTAGAGTGACAATATAGGGTGAGACACTTGTTCCATAGCTCTTTCCCAATAATGACAGACACTTTTTCCCATTCTGATGTATCCCTTCACTCATATAACCTGGGAAAAGTTACATCCTTATGGAAGCCAATCTTAAAGCTAGATGTTCAATAGCCAAAGCACGATTTTTCTGAATATCAGATAGATTGAAATCGCTCGGATGGTCTTCGTTATGAAGTAGAGGAAATTCCTGCTAGGTATTTGGATTATTTGAAACATTCCTTGCAAAGGTGGAAACCTTGTTGATATTCCAATGACAAACTTTTCTTCCTTGAATGTACTTGACTCCTCTCGAAATAAGCTTTAGAGATTCCATGCACAATTTTGTTGGAAGGAAACACGAATATCTCCATCTTCACACTCAAATTCATCTTCACACTCAATAAGCACATAAGAAGGTGCACGCCACTCAACTAGTAGATATTCTTGGCATCTGTCAAGTGCATGGCATTTATCAAGTGCAACCCAAAACTTTAAGTGATTATAGACAACACATTCTAATGTTCTAGAGAGTTAGCAGTGTTTCTGGCAATCAACACAGTGGATTCTGAATATCTTTAAAAGGGGGTCACTTTGGAGAAGAGATCCTAGTTTTACAAATCAACACAGTGGAAAACCATCTCAAACATAGTTTTTTTTTTTAATCAATTGTTTCCTCCACATATAGAATTAAATCTCCTAATTTTTTCTCATGTCTTCTATGTTCAGATCCTTGTCTGATTGAAAGGGTTAGAATTCTACCTAGTTTTATCACTATCTCTTATAGAAAACATTATGCCTCCTTAAAAAAATGTTTTTCATCCAAATAAAGCATATTGGCTGGTACATTGTAAAGCTTGCTATGGACATCATGCACTTTTAAAAATAATGGTTGAAGAATCAGAAAAATTATATGATTTTTTTTTTGTTAGCCAGGGAGAATCAAAAGAATTTAGAGTTACTTCATTGTGACCTAGTTCTTCAAGTGATTCATCTTCTTTATTTGTATATATTGTAATGAATGTTCCTACCACAAGAAACAATGCACAAAGAACCAAAATGTAAACCAAAGTCCTTGAAATTAGGTTCAAAAATATGTAAAGCTGTTAGAAATCAAGTGAGTGTAGGTTCAAAAATATGTTTTTTCTCTTTCTCAACATGTATAAAACAATCCCATATATTCCTGTCTTGAACTAATTTTTGCACAACAACTCATGATAATTATTCATGATAATTTTTCATGATTCAAGTTCTCTGCACTAGAAGGTCGACTCACATTTTCTTAAAATTCTTTAAGCACATCATTGTAAAATTTGTTCTCGAAGATATCTTCTTAAAGATAAAAAAAAAAAACTTCCTCACAATCTTTGTTGAAACAACTCACCATGGACTTTCAACATTTTAAATTCTCTTGGAATGGCGTTTTTTTTCTATTTTTCTATTTTCCCTATTTTTTGCTTTATACATACTCATTCTTGTGGGAATTTTATGCATACTCATTCTTGTGAGAACGTGATTTTGTTCATTTTTTCTTCTTCGTCCGTTCCCATTACATTGGTGTATTCTTTTCTGCATTTTTACTGTGTTGTAAAAAGGATTGCCAATGATGTGTCAGCCTCCCCAGAAATTTGCTAACTGCCATAGATTTGTGTGGTGATAACTATTAAATATTGATCAAATTTCCATGAATAGGACTTTGTATGGCACATGACATTAATTCAAAAGTGTACCTGCCTAATTAAATATCTTCCCTTTGGTATCCTTACTTTGACCGCATTTAATGTTGAGCTATAAAAATAGGCAATGGATCGTTAGTTTTCAACTATAGTATATTTGATTAACTATTCCCTATGATATAAAAGTGGCATGTTCTTTTGCCCAACTTAGGTTGAATCTCTAAGAGTGATTTTGATGTAGTTTGTTTATTTTTCTTTCGATATTTTTGGGTCTTATATTATTTGGTTTCCCAGCAAGTAAGCCTTGCAGTTTGACATTTAGTTTGTTGACTATATGAAGGCTTGCAATTTGACATTTTTCCAGCTCTCACATGTTAATAACCAAACATCAATATAGCATAGAAAAACCTCAGGAAAGTACTCAACGCCTTGAAAAAGAGATAATTTCAGATAATAAGCCTCTTCGAGGGGGAAACCTCCTTTTACCCCACTCAAATGTTCAAGTCCAAGATGATTCAAAATGAAAATGTCTCCTTGGTATATATAGGAGACTTGGAGGTTTAATGTCCTAAAGCTGACATAAATAAAATAACATTACTAATCTAAATTACAACTAATGGCCTAAAGCCGACATAAATAAAATAACATTACTAATCTAATATGCCCCAA
>JZKD02S2116915.1:171544-192073 GCA_000966675.3 Picea glauca
CCACTTTGGAGTTCATCCATTTGTACACCTTATCAATCATGATAAGACAATAATGAATCATCTATACATTTTTCCAACAATGCATCATATACCAATGGAACCACATCGATCCATCGTCATCATGTATCAATGACAACTCATTGATCCATCTATGCATTCTCATCAAGGACAATACATATTATATTACATCATTCATCAATCAATCAATCCTTTGACATCAATCAATCACTTGACATCAATAAATGACATCAATCAATCAAACCATTGGCATCAATGACAACATGATCCAACATCACTATCAACTTTATGGATTTGGACATCCTTTTGCATATTTTTAATCGTCTCTACCATATTTAGGTTTTCATCCCTTTCCTCTCCATGTCCATTGGAGTTTGCTCCTTCAATGTTCAAATCGACATTCATCCCTCTGCTCTCATCTTGTTGACTATAATTTCTCTATGTCTCTTCCATTCCTATGGATTTGGTACTTATATGATCTGATCTATTTGTTGTTAATTCTACAAAATTTGTAGCCATTAAAACTTATTAGGTTAACTAAATCAACAATCCATGAGAAATATGAACTATTTCGGCTCAATAAATATATCAAAATTATCTTCTATAATTTCTTGGTGTTTCCACCATGACGATTCTTAGAAAACACCCAAGTTTTGAGAACTTAGCAAGAACTACATCATCACGTAGATATACATCGGGCAAAACATGGTTTGCTGAAACCACTTTTGCATAAGTTTTGATGGCACATGCTTCAATATGTCAAATCCACCGTTCATGGTGTTGGCATTCGAAGTCACTCCTGGATTACAGCAGGAGCAGAGCCCGACGCCCATCAGTTTATGTCATGATTTATTTATAAAGGGTGATCAAATGGAAGAAAACTCAGAACAATATCATTCTAACTCTGAAACTAGGTCGGACATGCATAGGCAGGTGAGGTCTTAGTTAAAATTCAGAAAGTAAGTTGTAGTAAGGGTGAATAGGAGGAAGACTTCTGTGAGGAAATGTAATGGGATTATATAGGCATCGATCTTCTAACATCCTATAGGAGGAAAACTTGAACACAAGAACTTCTTACATTCAAATAAAGAAACACTGGAGAATATAATAGTGACACAATAAAACCTTTATCATAACACAGTCACAATGATTCATGTGAATCAGTCAATCATGAACTCCCTTAGTATGAAATGAAAACCAGATGGGATGAGAAAGATGTCTATCATTAAACAAGAAATTTCACATACAGATACATAACCAGGGAACTAGAATGTCCATTAAAAATTTACAATCAGGAGCTTTGCTCTATCTTTGATACCTAAAAAAAATGGCAAAAATGCCTATATATACTTGGAACTAACTCAGGCATTGAAGGAACAATCACATCATGAGTTCAATGCTTGACGTTGAAGAGATTATCTGTCAGGCTATGCATGCAGACGTTGGGCAGACTACCCATGAAGTCTCTTAGACATTTGTACGCTTATGTTAGACGTAATCAGGCTCCTGGCAACCTTGCAGAAGAATTGACGTATCTCAGGTCCTTTATGGACTTTCCATTTATGGTGGAGACGATGTCTAACCACCATCAAACACCTTAATAACTACTTCCTTTTGATTGGGAATGGCCATGGTCAACTCTACACTCTTGGGACGTGGATGCCCTCTCGTACCACCACCTGGATCGGCTGAATGGATTAATGACAATGCATGGAGGCAGGTGAGAGGACCGAGGCACATGATTGGAAGTGGTGGATGAGTTGCGACGGGACATGATTGGTCGAGGGAGGATACATTTCTTATAATGGAGAGACGTGGAAAGGAGAGGGATAGGTTTTGAAGGTAAGAGGTCGAAACGGGAATAAGGTGGGCCAGGATGGTGCTGAGTGGAGGTGAGATATATAGTGGAAGACAGATGGTGGAAGGTGAAAGGTGGAAGAAATTATGAGGAGATGAGTGGGGGACCCACACAAAGTCACCCATTCCAGACCACCCCCCCCTTCTATTAAAGGTAGAAAGGTAAAGGGGGTCTGGAATCTAGTCTTGTCCATAGATCTGGGTGCCCCAATATAAGTCATCGAAACCTACACGCTCAATTCTGGACTCCTCCCCCTTGTTAAAGGTAGAAAGAGGAAGGGGGTATGGAATGGAACCCTAGTCATAGATTTGGGTGTGCAGATTCTGGCTGCTCAGATCTACCTACTTCTTAGTTTCATGCATCAAGAGTCATCCTTCATGGATGGTTGAGATTTCTCCATGATCAATGGTCCAGATTCTCTCAAGAATTCTCCCATCGATAGTTCTTTCTCCTTTTCTCTCAAATTCCTAGTAATCGAAACACGACGAAGCTCGATCATGTGCCGCATGCCCCTGCTAAAATGAATGGCTTCAATCACTCGTCGCTCAATCAGTGTTTAAAATCAACCAGCCCCCACTTTATCCTTGCTACCTCGTGACCAGGTGCCAGGACCGTGGGCCCACACCCAAAGTCACCTTCGCATCTCGCGTATCGTGGATGGGAGGGGGTCGACCCTTGTATTTCAAAGTCACGATAGCTGAGATGGAAACCAGACTTAATCATTCGCCATGTGTCCCTATTGGATCAGATGACCATGATCATTGAGGGATTTTTCTCAGGCCTCTGTATTTAATTAAACTTCAGGCAACTTCATGGTCCCAGTTTACCCGATGTCTGTCAATCTTCCTTGTCGATGGATCCTCACCGCTAAAAAAAATTCTTTGTGCCCGCTCGCTTGATTTTAAGCCTGAAATGGACTTTTCTGCATACTACGCTTGGCGCTCATGGTTGTGGCCTTTGAATAACACATTTTGATGGTTTTTTTTAAACCCCGTTCCTTTGCATTTTATACCAAGGGCCTGAAAATCGGAGAAAAATAACCCACTTACAAGAATTGGCACTAACATTAGGCTCAATGGGGGATAGACTCATCCCTGTGATGCTCTAAGGACTCCTTGTGCAATTCCATTCACCTCCTGTTGGGCTATGAAGTCATTTATTAAGCCAAAAATAAATAAAAAACAAAGAAAAACAATATTTACAAAAACAGAGGAGCCGTCTAAGGCTCAAACAAAACACTTTTTTAGGAAATGCCCATTTACTAGGCCGTTAAAAACTTCTTCACTCTATAAATCCTGCAACCTGTATGTGTTATTTAATAATACTTTAGAAATTTTGAAGGGCTCGATCCAGAGGGCATCAAACTTTCCATGTTTTCCCCTATCCTGCCTGGGTGCATCCCATTTAAACACCAAATCACCTAGCTCAAATTCCTTCTTCCTGACCTTCGTGTCAAAGGCCTGCTTGATCTTCTGCTGATGACTATGAGTTATTTCCATTACCTTCTCCTTGACCTATTGTACTTCCACCATTTGATGAATCCTTCTGACCATATGGTCTGGCTCTCTTTCATGACCCTGAAATAATTTCGCTACAGGAAAGCGAGTTGAGTGGGAAAAACAGCCTCCATCCCATAAACAAGTTGAAAATGTGAGGTGCCTAGGGACTTCTTTGTTGTCACTCAATCGGCCCATAGAGATAATTTGAGCTTTGAATCCCAAGACCTATTATTATCTTCCCATAATATTTTAATGAGTTTGATTAGACTTTTATTGGAAGATTCTGCCAGTCCATTTCCTTGAGGATAATAGGGAGTGGAGTGAATTAGTGAGATCTTGAACTACTCACAGAACTTAACCAAAATCTCAGACTTGAAAGAAGCAACATTATCAGTGAAAATTATGCTGGGACAACCAAATCTGGCTATGATATCCTTCAGGAAGCTGATAATTACCTTATATGAAACACTCTTGATGGGGGAAGCTTCTATCCACTTGGTGAAATAGTATGTTGCAATCAAGATCCATTTGTGTTGGCCACTTGAAGGAGGATGAATTTCTCCAATGAAGTCCAAACCCCACTGTTGAAAGGGTGTTGAAGCTACTACAGGCTTTAGTGGCAGAGATTTGAGTTGCTTCTTTCCTGAGAACCTTTGACATTTGATGCAAGATTTGTCTTCTCTGCAGACATTAATGAATAAGGTGGGCCAGTAGTACCTAGCCCTGATAATCTTGTGAGCTTTGGTCTTCCAGAAATGATGACCTCCACAAAGGCCGCTATGGAAATCAAACACAACTTTCTGGGCCTCCTGTGGGTTCAAACACCTCAGAAACACCCCAAGAGGGTCTCTCCAATACAAGATTTGGTCAATAAGGCAATATCTGACCACCTTGATCTTTAAAGCTCATGCCTTTCTTTTTCCCATTCCATCAGGAGGCTTCAACTCTTGCAGAAAGTACAAAATGTCTCTCTACCAAGCGCATTCTGATAGTGATAAGCCGCCCTAAGAGATTTTTCTGGACGATTCAGCTTGCTGATTTTCTAAGCAAGCATTGATGAAGCTAACCCCCAAGGCCTTGCAATTAGATTCAACCAGTAGCTTGGCTAAACCCTGCCCTTTAACCAACTTGGAGGGATTTATCTCCAGGTCAAACTCAAGGATATTAGCAATCCTTTTACCTCTTCTCCCATCTATGTTAGGATGTATAAGGATGTCTTTCACAGAGGCTGAAGGAACGTATGCAGTCACTCTTGAGTGCAAGACATAGACTCTGAAAGATTTTAGATATTTCACCAAGGCATAGGCTTGTTTCTCCATGATATCATACCTAATTTATGTGTCTCTTAATGCCTTACTGAAGAAATAAATGGGTTTCTCTCACCCTTCCTAATTTTTCTGCAATAAGACTGCTGCTACTGTATCAAAAGAAGAAAAAGCAAAAACTAGGAAATCCTTGGAATAATCAGGACTGATCAACACATGTGCCTCAGTCAATGCCCTTTTAATTTGGACAAAAGATTCCCTGGGTTCAGCAGTCCATTTTACTTTATTTCCCTTTCTGAGCATGGTTGTGATGTGTTTCACCAACTCAACAAAATTTGAGACGAACCTCCTCATAAAGTCAATCTTCCCTAAAAAAGCTTGGACCTCTTTCCTAGACTTGGGAAGTGATAGGGTCTGAATTGCCTCTACCCTGTTGGGATCAATTCTCACTCCCTCTACTGATACTATATGGCCTAACAGCTTTCCCTCCTTCATAGCAAACAAATATTTCTTGGGATTTAAGGAAAGACCAAACCTCCAGCATTTCAAGAAAACTTTCCTTAAGTGACAACAATGCTCTTTATTAGACCTGGAGAAAATTGTGATGCCATCTAGATAGATCACAACAAACTGATATTTTTCCCCAACGAAGGCTATGTCCATGGCTCACTGAAATGTTTCTCCTGCATTCATAAGTCCAAAAGGAATTTTGGCATACATGAATGTGCCCCAAGGAGTGATGAAGGTTGTCTTTTCTCTATCCTGAGGCATGATTGATATCTGATTATAGCTAGAAAATCCATAAATCATGGATATTCTGGATGCACTAGTTACCCTCTGCAATATGTGTTCCATCTTAAGCAGGGGGTAATTGTCCTTCTTTGAGCTTCTGTTCAGATTTTTGAAATCAAGGCAAAGCCTGATTTCTCCACTTTTCTTTCTTACTAGAACCAGATTGGCCACCCATTCCGAATATCTCAAGGGGACAATAATTTGGGCATCCAACAACTTCTTCACTTCTCTCTCCATGACAGGCAGCAACATGGGATTTATCAGTCTTAACTTATTCCTAAATGGCTTAGCCTCTTCCTTCAGTGGGATCTTGTGTTCAAGGACAGATGTGTCATATGTCTTGAGGTGTTCATAGGTCCATGCAAACACATCAGCAAATTCTCTTAATAACTCAGTATATCGAGCCCTCTGTTCTTTGGTCAGGCTACTTGACAACTTGACAAACTTAGGCTCCTCCTGTGTGCCAATGTTGCACTCAGATGTATCATCATATTCATTTGAAACCCTACCCTTTACTGCCACATCATTCCCATCTAACAATCTTTCTAAAGGAACTAATCCCCTGGGGATGTGATTGTTGGGCAACTGAAAAATATGGTGATTAACAATTTTATTTAAAAATACCTCAGGGTGAGGGTCACCTTCGGGATTAGGGTCCTGATCAATGTGCAAAGCGGAGAATTCATCAACATACTGAAAAAAATTTATGATTTTAAGATCGTCTTCAAATACCTTCCAATGCTTGATATTGTCTGGTATAGATGGCCTATATCTTATCTCAACATCATATTTGATCTTAGGCGACAGAGGGATCCTGAATAGACTAGCTAAGACAACTAAGGAATCGGCCAAAGTATTTTCCTCTCTTGGAATAAAAGAAATGTTGAAAGCTAAGAAGAAATGATCAATCAGGTTCCACACCTCATTTTTGTAATTCCTGAGCCGAGGATTCTTAGCCCGGTAAGCATTTCTGACTTGCTGGATAATCAACTCAGCATCTCCAAACACTGCTACTTCCTCAATTCCCATTTCTTTTGCAGCCCTTAAACCCAGAACAAGAGCCTCTTATTCTTCCACATTGTTGGTAGTTTCAAATTCCAGCTTGTATGACAGGGATATGGTTTCCTGACAAGGCGACACAAAAACCACTCCAGCATCGGTGCCTTTGCTAGAAGAAGCTCTGTCGAAGAACATTTTCCAAACAGAGGTAGTTGGAGGAGGTATCTCATGATTAAATATGGGCTTCTTTATGATTTGAAAAGGGGATTCACAAGTATCACTGAGCTACAATAAACTAGACCCCAAATCAGTGTCAAGTGCAAATATAGGATGATTGGTGGGGTTTTCTGCATCACTAACAATGTAGTCTAGCTGACCTTCTCTGTACAACCTCTTGTGTTATTCTCCAAAAACTAGAACGGTGACATATGTGAGATACATATTTAATGTTCCTCCAAGTTTTTTAATCCAAGATCTTGACAACATCATGCCGAACTTGGGGGGAAGATCAGCTACTACAATATCCATAACCACACTCTTCATGGGAAGCTAAAATAAATGGACCACCAAGTCTTTTATGACTCCAAGGAATTGCACCCTCCTTGAATCAAAAGAGTGCAAATCATGATAAGTCTTTGTCACTTCTAGTCCCAATTTTTCCATGACTATTTTGGGCATAAGGTTGTGGGAAGATCCCGAATCCATGAGGAAATTATGCAGCACCTTATCATGTATGTTCAGGGATGTGTAGAAGGGAGGGGATGAATCATCTCTGTCTTCTGCCATGGGACCTAGGACAACTACTGGATTTTCATCTTGAATATTTACTGAGTCTGTGGAAGGCTGGGGGGACTCAGATTGTAGCAGTTTGGAGAGGGACCTTTTGAAATCTTCATTTTTCATTAGCTATGAGAGGGGCACGAGAATTCTAATCTTTTGAATTTCATGCTCAAAACTAAAGGAGGAAAAAGGCTTAGGATATTCCCTTACCTCATAGACAGGTTCTTTGGTTGTTGGTGAAGTATTCTGAGTTTTCTTTTCTTTAGCAGTGGTTGTTGTAGGTTTAGCAGGCTTTTCTGCTATGAGAGGCTGATTCTGGCTATCAAAATTCCCTTCTTTCTTCTTTGACCTGAGATGGTATATGTTTGGAGTGTTGTTGTCCCTTTCCCCTTTACCCAACTCATTGATTTGAATGTTCATAAGGGATTTTTCATATGCAAATTGAGTCAAATGGGGAAAAGGGGAAGTTTCTTCAATACAGTATATTTCAGGGCCTAGCTCATCTATCTCTTCTCCTTCTTCATGAGAAACTAGGTTATTTTGGAGAGGGGTTTGAATCCTCTAATCATCTCTGTCTTTTCTCCTTTGTTCCCTCGGCAAATCCTGTGGAACATTGTTACTAGGCCTCCTGAAGCCTCTGTTATCAGCAATTTGGGGATTCCTGTACATGGGCTTCCCTTATAACTCCCACCTTTCCATTCTAGCCGAAAGCAACATTAGAACTTTAGTTGTCTCGGCCATCTGAAGGGGAAGGGGAGAGGAATTGGATGGGGAGGCTTCCAGTCTCTTTATGAATATGTCTCTATCAGCTTGATTTCTAAGTCGGTCAACAGCCAATATGTTAGATTCTACTTCCACGGCTACATCATGCATGTGAGCCAGAGTAGTGGCTCTCCTTTCCATCAAAAGTAGGAAGAAATCAGGATCAAATGTGATAACATAAGTGATTTTAGTAGAGGCTTCTGAGGGATTTATCTCAGCGGAGATCTTATTGTACATTTTATTGAATCTCTTGGAGAAGTTGAAGACAGACTCTCCTTCCTTTCTCTTCAAAGACCCAAACTCTATCATGTAATACATGAAGTATTTTTTGTCTCCCCACTGTCTCAAAAAGGAATTATCCAAAGCCTCAATCCCATCAATAGATCCAGGAGGCAGGGCCCTAAACCACTTTACAGCCTCGCCCTCAAGGCTATGGATGAAAATCCTCATCCATATGTCTACATGCATGATAACATGATCATTTGTAAAACTGTAAAAGGCTTCAAGGTGTTCTTTTGTAGCTATGTCCCCTTCGCTTGTAAACTTGGGCAGCTGCTTGAGGTAGCCATCTGCTGGAAGGGCATTCAGAGGCTAAGGTAACAAAAGGGGAGCATACCTAGCAGGTATTATAGCCTTCATTCTGGTCATGGGGGGATTTTCTTCTGCCATAGGAATATTAGGTGGAGGAGAACTCGAAGGAGAAGGAGCTCAAATAGGGGGTACTGGAAATGAGCTTCTAGGTGGAAGGGGAAACAATGGGGGATTCAGAGAGAAGGCTAAAGGGTGTAAGTTAGCAGCTGCTCCTCTCTGTATAGTAGCAGGAACAATAATAAGAGGAGGAGTGGTAAAATCATCTGGGGTCCTGGGTCTATGCCAAGGTACATCTTCCGGGGAGAGGGGAGAGACAAGGATTTCTCCCTCCAATCCAAGATCGGGAGGGGAAAAATTGACAGGAACACTCCCGAAATTCAGGAAATGGGAAACTTCAAAAAAAGGTCTGTTAGGAAACTGAGAAGAAGAAAATGGAGTTTCTACAGAAGGAGATAGAAAATTACTTGGTTTAGCGGTGGAAGTTTCTCCTTCAGAGGCCTTTCTTATTCTTCTAATTACCTTTGGATCATCTTCAGGCGTAGCTAGAGGCAGTTGTGGGTGGGAATGCGTGTGTCTACCTCTAGAAGCCACAACTAAAATACTAGGTTCGCCATAGTGGAGTTGTCACAATGGAGTCACCAGGTGCATAGTAGAAATCACATAGGGCTCTAATGTCTGATGCACCTTCAAAATCAGAGGCTTGATGTCATTCTATCCCAGGGAAAATTTTCAACTTCGTCCCCGACAATGGCGCTAGAAATGTTGGCGTTGGAAGTCACTCCTGGATTGCAGCAGGAGCAGATCCCGACACCCATTAGTTTATGTCATGATTTGTTTATAAAGGGTGATCAAATGGAAGAAAACTCAAAACAATATCATTCTAACTCCGAAACTAGGTCAGACATGCATAGGCAGGTGAGGTCTTAGTTAAACTTCAGACAGTAAGTTGTAGTAAGGGTTAATAGGAGGAAGGCTTCTGTGAGGAAATGTGAAGGGTTGCAGTAGGCATCGAGATTCTAACAGCCTGTAGGAGGAAAAATTGAACACGAGAACTTCTTACATTAAAATGAAGAAACAATGGAGAATATAATAGTGCCACAATAAAACCTTTATCATAACACAGTCACAATGATTCATGTGAATCAGTCAATCATGAAATCCCTTAGTATGAGATGAAAACTAGATGGGATGAGAAAGATGTCTATCATTAAACAAGAAATTTCACATATAGATACATAACCAGGGAACTAGAACTTCCATTAAAACTTTACAATCGAGAGCTTTTCTCTACCATTGATACCTACAAAAATGGAAAAAATGGCTATATATACTTGGAACTGACTCAGGCATTGAATGAACAATCACATCATGAGTTCAATGCTTGATGTTGAAGAGATTCTCTATCAGGCTGTGCATGCAGATGTTGGGCAGACTGCCCATGTAGTCGCCTGGATAGTTGTGCTCTTATGTTAGACTCAATCAGGCTCCTGGCAACCCTACGGAAGAATTGACCTATCTCAGGTCCTTTCTGGACTTTTCATTTATGGTGGAGACAATGTCTAACTCATAAACCACCTCAATAACTGCTTCCTTAGGATTAGAAATGACCCCGGTCAACTCTGCACTCTTGGGACGTGGAGGCCCTCTCGCACTGCCATCTGGATCCGCTGAACGACTTAATGACAATGTGTGGAGGCAGGTGCGACGACTGAGGCACATGATTGGAAGTGGTAGATGAGTTGCGAGGGGACATGATTGGTCAAGAGAGGATACATTTCTTATAACGGAGTGACGTGGAAAGGAGAGGGATAGGTGTTGAAGGTAAGAGGTCGAAACGGGAATAAGGTGGGCCAGGATGGTGCTGAGTGAAGGTGAGATATAGAATGGAAGATAGATGGCAGAAGGTGAAAGGTGGAAGCAATTGCGAGGATATGAAAAGGGGACCCACACAAAGTCACCCATTGTGGACCCCCCCCCTATTAAAGGTAGAAAGGCAAGGGGGGTCCAGAATCCAATCTTTTTCGTAGATATGGGTGCCCCAATATAAGTTGTCAAAACCTGCACGCTTAATTCTAGACTCCCCTCCCCTTGTTAAAGGTATAATGAGGAAGGGGGTCTGGAATGGAACCCTGACCATAGATTTGGGTGCGTGGATTCTAGCTGCTCAGATCCACCCGCTCCTTAGCTTCATGCGTCGAGAGTCGTCCCTGATGGACGATTGAGATCGCTTCATGATCAATAGTCCAGATTCTCTCAGGAATTCTCCCATTGAGATTTCTTGCTCATTTTCTCTTGAAGTCCTGGTAACCGAAACATGATGAAGCTCGATCGCATGCCACATGCCCCTGCTGAAATGAATGGCCCCGATCACTCGTTGCTCAATGAGTGTTTAAACTCAACCAACCCCAACTTTAGCCCTCCTACCTTGTGACCGTGCGCCAAGACCATGGGCCCACACCCAAAGGCGCCTTCACATCTCGTGTATCATGGATTTGAGGGGGTCGACCCTTGTACTTCAAAGTCACGATGGCCGAGATGGCGACTGGACTTAATTAGGCACCATGTGTCCTGATTGGATCAGACGGCCATGATCATTTCATGGAATATGAGGGCTTTGTCTCAGGCCTCTATATTGCGTTAAACTATGAGCAACTTCATGGTCCTAGTTTACTCGATGTCCGTCAATCTGCCCCATCGATGGATCCTCACTGCTAAAAAACATTATCTGTACACTTGGTGCTCATGGTTGTGGCCTTTGAATAATGCATTTCAATGTTTTTTTTTTAAAACCCCGTTCCTTTGCATTTGATACCAAGGGCCTGAAAATCAGAGAAAAATAACCCACTTGCAAGAATTGGCGCTAACACGTGGGATGGGTGATGGATAGTCAGATCACTCCATCTCATTCACTTGGTAAATCACAATCATTTGAATTTAGGTGAACATCTCCATATAACGAACTCAAAAAGTTTAATCATTTGAAATGGATTAGCTGAGCATGGCACCCATAATAATTGTGCACATGACTGTTAGTGATTCATGATTGAGGCTCTATAATAACCAACTCTCGGGTATGGAAGCATCATTTTATCCATTAGTGAGAAGTATCCAAACTGGTTCAAGATTCTCATCTCTACAAAAGTATTTCGGTGCCCACACAACTGAGGTATATGGACCCAGTTAAATCCAATGAGACTGGTTATTCGGGCAACATGCTAAATTTTCCTGCGAGCAGGAAGGAAAAGTTAGTCGTGCAAATACTGGAGACTAAATTTCACATAGTACCTGTTACTGATTATAGATTGGAAATCAGGATAAATCCAATCATGAGAGATTTGGTTATCAACAGACCAGCTGCTAAGAAGAAACAAAGCAAGCGACAGAAGAAAGAACCCATCGTTGAAGCGGCTGAAAATGTTGAAGAGAATCAACCGGTCTGGTTAGATTCTTTTAATGAGGAGCTAGCTAAGCTGAAATGAGCTCTCAAATACAATTGAGTATATTTCAGTGATTTTTGGACAGATGGTAGCAGAGGTAAGGAATCTTCGGAGATGATAGACTTGTTCTTGTTTGGTCTCTTGAATAGGGAAACTGCTATTTTGAATCATCCCCTTTTGTAATTTCATATTTTAAATGAATATATAAGCGCAGTAGCAGATTTTGTACTGCTTAGGACAAGATTCCAACTGATGGTGATATGAATCTTATTTCCTTTAATATTATGTGTCTTATTGTAACTTATATTTCACTTTCAACTGTCTGAATAAAACTCAAAATTCATCTCACTCGCTTGACTCATTTCAAATAATACGTCAATGTAGTTTTGTATTCCTCTTTCTTTGAATACTATGTAAATTTTCTATTAAACTCAGGTTCATCATCTTAATTATCCTTTCAGACAATTTTGCGCACACAAAATTCAACTTGTGTACCTTTATTTATCATGCAAAGTGACTTTATAAGATAATTTCATGCTTCCACGCACCTGTATATGCTACACATTTCCTCTTCATTGCACCAATAACTTGCACACACTACTTCTGCGTTGTGCACCAATATCCATTGCGCAATGTTTCTGTATCACACTCGGATATTCCACATGCATTTCTATCTATGCATTGCATCGTACTAAAGTTCAATATTCCTTATCGAATGCAATACTCTGTATGCCCCATCGAATACTCTGTCGCTACCGTGCACAATCATTTGCATGCACCCTTGCCTGCACTATAGCGATACAATGCATACTCATACTGTGTGTACACCGATAAAAATTCATTGTGCCTTACCATACCATGCACACCACATGCACCCTTACTATGTGTATGGACTCCGCACAATGCTAAATTTAGTGCATGCATCCCTACATATTATTCTTCCACGCGGTGGTTCAATTTTCCATGAACGCAAATATATTGTATACCATACTATAATTTTGTCTCCATTCGACTTGTTTGGCCCATTCAGGCTCAGTGTCGAAAACTAAAGCTCTCATACCATACTGTAATGTACCTCCCCGACCACCAAAAGGCTGGGGAATGTCACTACTTAGAAACTTAACATAGTTCTGACAACATATGGTAACAACCCAGTATCCAATTGAGGTATGTCACATAAATTTTCTTTTAAAATACATATATATACACACACAGGAATACATACATACTGAACTGCATGAAATTAAACATATACATAAAATGATCTAGTGGAAGATTCACATATAAAACATAAACAAACAGTTGCATTCTGTAAATATACGATTTTTAGGCTATATTAACAGTAATCACAGACATGCAACATACATAGGGTATACCCTTAAACATACATACATATATTCTCACACATGCCATAAAACCCATAAATTAACACATAATGACAATGCATCATGTAAATTCATCACATAATCAATACTTATCTTGGTAAGAATGTCACCAAATGCCTATAGACCATCCATGAACCTCATAGCCTTAGACTACATTGTTCATCTCTTTCAACAGTGAGTCACCCTCGAGCTGGGAATAGACTCCACCCGGGTAAGGGGTTCCTAACCAAGCTAAGGGTTCACAATCAACAAGAAAGACTCCATCTCAAGTGCTCACTCAACCGACAGCCTACAGCCTCTCATTCCCCACATGCATGTCCCACCCAAGGAAGTGTGCCCCTTCTTTTCTCAATAGTCCTTCAGCTACTCCACTTCCCTTCCAGGGCTTCAGCAACAGGCCAGACCAAAAGTCTCAGAGCATTGTAGCTATATTTTAGCACCTTTAGGAAATTGATCTTGAACAATTCTCTCACTCAGAGAATTTCTCATGAGCCTGACAACCTGCTTCTTCAATCCTGCTCCCAAGATGAAAGGTACACCAACAGGAAAATGGACACGAAAATAGGTTCATGTACAGTGATAGGAAGGTATGAGGATAGCTTCTCGACCAACGAAATGTTCCCCCCCCCCAAATAATTGTTCTCTGATCCAAGGAAAAATGGTAAGATCCCCCCAAAGGCACTAAGTCTCGGCAATAGGTATGCATGTCTCCAACTTGACACTTGTCATGTTAGAAGCTGCTTGATACACTTGTCCACTGCTTTAGGACTTAGGATAAAATAAATATCCATACTTTATGTTCTAAGAAATATTAATTTAATATTCCTTTTTGGCTTAAGCTCTCTCGCTTAGCCCTTTCCTTAGCTTTTGGCCCTCCCTTTCCCTAACTGGTGGAATCTAGTCCCCCTTCTCTTTTATCGTGGTCAGTCTGCGCGTAGCCATGTATTTTATATTAATCATGAGACATATACAAAATAGGTGCGATGGCATTTAACATCTAGGTGCTCTGGCCTAAATCTAAAACATAAGCATTCTGGCTTATAATACTAGCTCACCAACCTATAATCCATATCATATACATCAAGGTTCATTGACCTTAATATTGCACACACTTTAGTTACTGCATGCGGTATCTATTGTCCTTAAGATTGTGTGCAATTTAGTTACTGCGCGTGGTATCCACTGTCCTCAAGGTTGCGCACACTTTAGTTACTGCGCATGATATCCAAAAATGTGCACACTACATCACTTTAATGCGCAGTATATGAGCACACCATGCCATGAAAGGTGTATTACAAAAATGATGTCTAAACAACTCACTAGCTTAAATATACTTGGATTACACTTGCATTTGGGTTCGGCCGAGGGATATTACACCAAGATACCATGCACAACAAACTTAAGTGTGTGCGATTTTGAGGCCAGGGAGCCTTTGTGTATATGTTGTGGTTTATAGGCTGGTGAGCCAGTTATTATAAGCTAGGAGGATTATGTTTTGAATTAGGCCATAGAGCCTAGATGCTAAAGGCCAGTGAACCTATTTTTGTATATATCTCATCATTAATATAATAAATCGTTGTGTGTAGATTGACCACGATAAAGGATTATGGGGGACTAAACTCCACTAGTTAGGGAAAGGGGGGCTAAAAGTCAAGGAAAAGGGATAAGATAGGGAGCTTAAGCCAAAAAAGAATAGTATGTTAATATTCCTTAAATTATAAAGTAAGGGTAATTATTTTATCCTAAGTTCTAAGTATGGGGACAAGTGGGCCAAAGTAGCTCTCAACATGACAAGTGTCGAGTTGGGAACATGCATACGTATAGCTTGTACTTAGTTCATTTTCCCATTGATTCCATCATAATTTACTCACTCATGGAATTTTCCTTTGTACCTTTATATTAATATCATTGTACCTATACCCATACCCATACCTATACCTGTACTTGGTTAGCTTAGTAGTTGGACTAAAGAGGCATATTTTCAGGCTCATGGAAGATTGAAGAGGCAGGTTGTCAAGTCCATGAGAAAATATTTCTAGGTGAGAGAATGGTTGGGAATTGATTCCTGAAGGTGCTAAACTGTAGCTACAAGGCTCTGAGAATTCTTTTCTGGCCTATTGTTGAATCCCTAGAAAGGAAGTGGGGCAGTTGAAGGAATGTTGAGCAGAGAAGGGGCACACTCCCTGGGGTGGGACATGAATGTGGGGAATGAGGGATTGTAGGATGTTAATTTGAGTTGGCACCTGTGACAGAGTCTTTCCTGTTGTCTAAGATACATCGGCCTGGTTAGGAATCCCTTTACCTGGGTGGATTTTAGTCCCATCTCGGGGGTAACCCACTACTGAGAGTGATGAGAAGAATGGTCTAAGGTTAGGAGGTTCATAGAAGTTCTACACACAGTTGGTGATATTCTTACCAAGATAAGTGTCAATTGTGTGTTAAATTACATGTATTATTATTTATGTGTTTATTTTTATGGGTTTTTCCTGTGTATGGTTTATACATGTCTTTATATTTATGTTTATTGCATGTCTATGTTGCATGTATATGT
Source organism: Picea glauca (assembly GCA_000966675.3). NCBI lineage: Eukaryota > Viridiplantae > Streptophyta > Pinopsida > Pinales > Pinaceae > Picea > Picea glauca. The sequence goes on from JZKD02S2116915.1 coordinate 187,482, forward strand.
TTACTATTATTTCTTTTTGAATATGTGCAGTTACAAAATGTATCTTTCTATTATAAGTTATATATATAAAGTTATGCAAGAGATTTTGTGTGTATATGTTTTAATTTGCATACAGTTTGAAAACTTTTTACGTGGCATAGGCCAGTTGGATACTAGGGATGTTACAATATGGTATCAAAGATCCAGTTTTCAACACTAAGCCTGGATGGGCCAAGCAGGTTGAATTGAAGTGAAATTTCACATAGAATTGAATTCGAAGTGGCCAAATTTCAAGCGACTAAGCATCCATGGTAAAAATTAGAAGCAATTGCGTGGAATTGGGAAAAAGCCCCAATTTTTGTTGTTAAATTCATGGAGAAATTGAGAAATTTTCCCAAGTGGCGAGTGTTACACATTATTTTGGTCACTTTGGTTATGTCTCAACAGTGATGTATTCAGGCTCCCAACAAGAACTTTTTGCTTGAGAAAAGTGGCTCTTGTCTGCTTCCAGAAACATATTTTTGAGATGAGTTCGCAAGATGCCTATGGTGCAGGATGCGAGAATGCCTCATTCTCGCAGGCTATCGATACCTAGGGTGAAAATTATTCATAGGCTACTCCATACTTAGGGTGCGAACTTGTTTCTAATCTTGGAAAGGAGAAGAAGTCTCGAAGGTTCTAGAAGGGAATCTTCTAGAAAATGAGTTGGCATTCGTATGACTTCTCAGATTTGGTGGGATCATCATCATCCATTTAAACATCTCTCCTTCACCTATTTATTGATAGGTTTATCATGGAAAAGGTTAAGCAAGATTGAATGAAGAATTGGTGAAAGGATTGTGTGAAGAACCCTACTTGGACAGAATCTTGAAGGCTCTATTTGGTCTATCAAGAGGTATTGGACCTTCTTCATGCAAGTGTGGAGCAAGTGTGTGTGTTGGAACCCAAGGTCACTGAAAGGGAGCTTGTAACATGAAGGTGATCAAGTTGTAACTTCTACTTTCATTTAATATAATAAAGCAGCATGTCCCTTTCCCATAAAACTACTCTCGTTTTATAGCATAACTCCTTGATCATATGCTTAGGTTGACTTTGAATATACTTTGCTATCTTCACTTTGGTTAATTTTTGTCGTCTTGGACTTTATTTCACAAGAGCACCGGAGAGAAGCGGGATCAACAGATACCTAAGGAAGCGACTTAAAGGTATGTCTCTTGTCCCTCTCTACAAGTAGATTCAATGAATATAACTTAGGGAAAGAGTCGTGTCCTATCCTGTTTTGTTCTAGATCTAGGTGGATCTAGGGAGATATGTTAGTGTCTGCACCTACCGATTTGTCCGATAACAAAATTGGTGACTCCACTGGGGATAAAACCCATATTTGGCGGTTTTTCCTTGGCCATTTCCTCTCAATTCACCATTTTTCATTTCCATCAATCTTTGAGTCTTGAGGAGATCCTCACTGACTCCCTGGGTCCAGAAGTTCCCTCAGAAATTTTGTCCTTTTTTCAAATTTTGCTTGTTTACAGACCTTCTCGCATTGCACTCTTCTGTAGCCTATGAGAACCCGTTGAGTTCACACCCTGGTGTTAAGTCCAGTGTGAACCTCTCACACTTTGTCTATGTCTAGCCTACGAGAATCCTTGATTCTCGTACTGTGCTCCACTGTCAACCTGAGAACCCACTTGCAAATTTTTGGATTGAGTTTCTTATGTCCTCAGATGCCCAGATTTGCTTGTGTGTCTAGGAAGAACTTCTATGGCCAGTGATTGCATGCTTCTTGACTTCAGATTTCATGAATGACTAGTCTTTGGAAATCGAGATCTCTTCTTGTTCATTTTTCTCAATTTTTACCTCTTGACTTTTTCACAACAAGGATATAATCTATGGTTTTGAAATCTGAGTGCTTGTTGGGTTGGGAGCCTGTGATTGGTTTAAAAGTTGAGATTAATTTTCTTTTTCAATTTCTCATTATTTGGAAAATTGTTATCTGTGTGCATTTGAAGAGACAGGTCTTGTCAGTTTGTTATTTTTGTCTTCATTGAAATATTAGTTTGGGTGTTTGTTGGGTATTTCTTTTTTGTTGGTTTCTTGCTTTTTCTTAGTTCCACCACTGTTATTTGGTTTCTAATGAAAATTAAAGACATTTTCTCTTTTTAAGAAACATTTTATTCGAAAATATTGGCATTCAAGCGTTGAAAGAGAACAAATAGAGAATTTCCATTGTTCATGATTGTTTGATATTCCATTTCAAAGAAGATCATACATCGTAGTTTGCATTGTTCCAGAAAAATCCTCTTGCCCTCCTATAGATAGGATTCATTGAACATAAAATTTGTATCATTCATTTCTATTTATGCATTTTTAGGTCAGAGTCTCACACAACATCAGTTTCATTACCGCCTCCTTTTGAGTAACAACATCCTTTAATAATATTACGAAATTTTAAAATTTAACTAGTAACTTTTTCTAGGGCTCTTTTACACCAACATTATCTAGGATAGAGCTTTGGTATAGGTAGTGAGACACACTCTCCAAAGCACAAAACACACAATAACATCTTGTGATAAGGAGTGTCAAATTCCATTGGCAACATTTTATCCTGGGAAGCCCTTCTCACACAAGGGTCAAACCTGAGGTCGCATTGAGATTGATGGAGTTACTCACCCTGCTTTGTTGATATCAGTGTAGATATTACACGTATTAAGGGGGTCACTTGAAGGTATACCCACAATGATGAGTGGAAGAATCTGAAGTAGATTTCAGGCTAGATACCCTGCCCTTGCATGTGGATCAGACTGTCGACTATTCCCTCAGGCATTATTGTTGTTGGTGGTAACCTTAGTAGCCTATATTCTTAGGGTCTTACACAAGGTGACTGTGAAGGGGCAAGTATTCACGGTACCTGGAATCGATGTTGGCCAAACTCACTTGGGCTCCTTGGAGGGTATACCCACGATTATGTGTGGGATCTTGCACCAGGGTGTAAGTCCGTTAAGCAGGTCGTCAATGTAAATTTTCCACCCGAGCCCAGCCCCTTATTGTCTCATCATCGCAACGTTGGATTTCATCACCAACTAGTGGCTTCGGAATTGGAAGGTCTTATTTGCTTGGTTTTGCTTCCTAGATTTTACTAGCGCATGTTGTTTGTTCATCCAAGTTGGCCATAATTTTTTCTTCGTAAGATTCCAACTCTATCACAATTGACCCTCCACACCATTCATGTAGGATGCAAGGCCCACCCCCAGAAGATATGGAAGGTTCTCAACCCTTGCCTACCAACTCACTGGAGGGCTCTCCTCAATAGAGTGAAGTCCAAGATGTCGCCACTCCGCATGTGGAAATAACTGACTCTCTAGAATGGTTTCAAATCACCAATTCTCTAGAGGACTTTCAACTTTATCCCCACTCTAAGAGATGTATTGTGCGAGTGAACTTTTCCAGAGACTTAGTTGTACAGCCTTCTGGATCACCAACCGGACCTTTCCTAAGACCTGAGGGTCAAGATCCTTTTTGGACTACTGGCATTTTTAGACGAGATCTCTTCGGCTCAGGAGTAGGCATTGATATCATTGTCACCCTCGAACGGCCTGAGACATCTGACCCAGGCATGGTACCTTTTACTACTACCTATTATTTTCCTGGTTCAGATGCTCTGCCAGCTGACCACACCTTGACTATCCCTCTAGAAATGGTCCATTACACAATGGTCCCAGATACTATGAATCCTCACACCAGGATTACAATGGATGGCCAAGCCCCTATTGGCACATCGTTGTCACCCAGAAGCACCCCATCACTTCCACCTAGATATCATGAGTTGAATGCTTTTATTCCCGCCCCTACATCAATCTCATCTGGGACTCCTGGCGGTTCCACTCCTTCTGTGCACCATCTTCTTGGTTTCATTTTGACACTTCCTCCACCCCCTTTCCAAGGACCTCTTTCATCCTCTACTGGAGGCACTGATCCTAGTGGAAAAATCCTGTCTTTCACCCCTAATTACCAAACTCCTGTTGGTGGACAATTTCACCAAGGAAGCTAGAATCAACCCCCTTTTGCAGGACAAATCCCAACCGGCGCAGAACCCCCGATTGGGGGGCAAGCCCCACTGACCCCACCCTATGGACAAAACATACCTCCATCCTTGGCCCAGTATTGGAATTATCTTATGCAACATAATACTCTATTGACTGGGGGACAACCTGGTTCCTTCATACCCCCTAGTACAGGCCAACCCTATCCAGGTACATCTAATCCTATTTGGGCCTCAAATGTTCAACCCCAAGCCCCTATTAAAGGTTAAAACCCTATGAATTACTTTCTTCCACACCAACAACCGAATCTTCCCAAATTGTCGTGTTTGCACTCTTCTCGTCGCTGTGTGAGCAAAAAGTGAGTGCTTACATGCCCAGTTGGGCTCTACTAGGCATGACAGCTGTATGGTAAAAGGTTAGAAAGAAAACAACTAAGCTATTAACAAGAATTAAACAAAAAATAAATGAAACTATGAGCATAGGAACAAAAAATAAAAACAAATGAAAATGGACCAATATCACCAATATATAAGCTGGTCTGATTGATGAAATCCAAAGATACACAATGGAGAAAGA
>JZKD02S2116915.1:206322-216423 GCA_000966675.3 Picea glauca
TGAAGAAATGGTGGTCATTCATGGATTTTTATAGCCAAGCATTGGGTTATTATGCAACCTCTTTTGAATGTGAAAAGGGGCTCTTTAGGGCACAATTAGGTCTTTGACCAGCCTCGCCACGCAGATTGAGCTCGGATTTGGTGTCAAATCGACTTGGGAGCCGATCCATTAGTGGTTGGGAGGCCGACCAGTTTCATAAATGCACCGTTTGGTAGGCACATAGGTTTTTCACCCCACAGCCGTGCATATGCGCTCCAGGTACGAAGATGTTACGCGCGCGCGCACCCAGTGGGTGCAAAGCGCCTTGTAATTTTTTGGCCATTTTGTCTAGTTTTGACCCCTTTTGATATGCTGTGGAATTAACCTTGTGCCATGAATGACTGTTTTTCTGTGTTGACGATGCGGAGTTCTTGTCGCCCTGTGCGGACGAAATTTCAGTGATAACACGTCGCATTATATGCAGACTGCTTATGGTCCCACTAGTTACCGACGGGACTCCCTCCCCAAAGTCACCAGTACCCGCATGTGAATAGACAGTTACCTTTATTATCCACCTTGGACCTCCCGGATCTTTCGAGGATTTTAAATGATCTGATCCATCACTCTCCTCAATGGCCCACCATATCGGCCAAACTACCATCTGACATCCCTAAATTCGATGGCAAACCAGGAGAGGACCCGAACAATCATGTGATGACTTTTCACCTTTGGTGTTCATCCAACTCTTTGATGAATGACTCTATTCATTTACACCTTTTTCAGCGAACCCTCACAGGTTCTTCCGCAAAGTGGTATATATAACTACCATGAGGTTTCTTCACCGACTTCAACACCCTTGCCATGTATTTCCTCACCCACTACCAGTTATTGATTCTCTACAAAATAAGAAATGAGATTTTGAGTTCTTTCAAACAAACCAAAGCCACTCATATCTCTGATCACATACATGAGTAGAAATGGAGACGACGTCTCATCAAACTTGAACTTCCCAATCAATAGCTGGAAGAATGGTTCATGAAATCATGTGTGAACGACATCGCTCATGACATTTCCATGGGTGGAGTTGTCACAGAAGAATAGGCAATCAGTCGTACCCAATACCTAGACCTCATTTACTCACAAACAGGTACTCTTTACAACTTACTACCTATTGCACCTCATCCTTCTACTTATACTACTTCAGCCACTCCTATTGTGTCTCATGTAGCTGACGGTGTGATTGGAACATTTCATGCCCAAACTCATTCTGCCCAGACCTCTGGAAACAACCCCAAACCCATTTCTTCTAATGTTCAAAATGCTCTGTCTCTTACCCCTCCCACCAGCAAGACTTCTGAGGTAAATTATGTTCAATCTACCCCCATCGGTAAAAACAAATCCAAATGGGGAAAGTTTAAGAATAAGGAGGACAAAAATAATTCGCAAACTGAGAAAACCAAAACACCACCTATTGACGATAGGGATAAACGCAAACCCTGATACCCTTTCCTTATTTGTGGTGATGATCACTACACTAATGATTTTCCATGACATGCCGAGGTTACCAAATTCCTTCAAGGGACCAGGAAACCCCCCACTCCAACTGTCTTATCACAACCCTTCCCTTCTCAACAATAGACCCAATTAGTCATACATGACCAACCTTCCCCCTCCAATACATCCTATGTCTTGATGTGTATAGGCGATTCAAAAAATAATGACATCACACTTACCACTCGAGCCAAATATTATTCTTCCTCCAAAGAAAAGGTTGATGCAACACCTCCTTCATTGGCCCAATCCTCTCCCACCATTCAACCTTCCAATGGTCCTCTTCATATCGAATGACCGAGCCTAGATACAGTTCTTTTCCCTCCTCCAAAGGGTGTTGTTCAGAAATCGGCTTTCAATCCTCATGCACGTGCTGCCCAGAACTATAGTATTGTTGAATATCTGGCCCAAGCACCATATGTGATGTCAGCCCTCAAAGTCCTTCAAAGTTGTCCTATACAACGAAAGGCACTGTTGAAATATATTGGTGGAATCAACCCTATAGATATGAATTTAATAATTTTTTACTTGGAAGATCACATTCCAAGGTTACCCCCTCAACTTGCCTTCCAAATTCAAGTTAATGTGTCTGACAAATTTTTTTTTAGGATAGTTATTGATGAGGGTGCCTCGACGTGTGTCATGTCTCTTACCTGCTGGAAATCCATCGACTCTCCTCCTTTGACTAAATCCCATAACACACTCAAAGCCTTCAATGGCTCTAGTTTCAAACCTTACAGTGTTCTCCTTTCCTTGCCTATTATGTTAGAAGGAAAAATGGTCCAATTTGCAGTGGAGTTCTTTGACAGTTCTCTCGATTACAACCTCCTACTTGGTCATAGCTGGATTGATTCCATGTGTGTCATTGTGTTGACTCTTTTCCACGTCGTACGTTTCCCGCATCAAGGAAAAGTTGTAAACATCGACCAATTGGCCTTCTTCCACATCGATACACATACTGGAAATGTACCCTTCATTGCGAAACACTCCCAAGATATGAGAACGTCGGTGTGGGTCTTCTTAACGATTCCTCATTAATGGGTACTTTCCCCATCCCACCACCCAATGTTCCACATCCATTCGTCGCCTCAGTCAACATGATCTCCACCTCTGTTCATGGAACCCCTGTGTCTTATGACCCATGGATGGTACCCAACCTTGGAAATCATCTCTGTTATGGTAATGAAATGCCTTTGAGTCTGGTCAAATCCGCTTATCAAGCCATTCAATCGACCACTCCTTCTACCCCCTCTCTTGGTGATTTATCTCCAGATCCTTTCCGCATCATTTTTCCCATGGACGAGAAGATTATGGTTGTTATTTCCATAGAAGACACCCCTTGGTATGATGTACATTATCATTCCATCATCTTCCTAGAACAACACACCATCGAGGGTTACCAACGGATCTCGACTCCGTAAACCGTTTTCATCATTTCTACCATTCCCACATCTACACATGATCTATTTTATGAAGGGAACTTAAGTAATATCTCACCCACCATCCCCCTCAACATATCCCTAAAACCTGGAATTGTCGAAAATGTGCACATCAGAGCTTCATGTTCCCATGATGAAGTTGTCACCTACAATTCTCTTTTCCAAGAATTTTGTGGCGTCTTTGCTTGGAGCTATGAAGAAATGTCGGGTATTGACCCTGCCATTGCGGTACATGAGATTAATACATACCCAAATGCTAAACCCGTCTGACAACGACTTTGTCCGGTCCACCCACATAAAGTAGCCTCTATCAAACTTGAAGTTGAAAAACTTCTCAACGCTGGATTTATTTACCCTGTGGCCCTAACTGACTGGGTTTCCAATATTGTCCCGATTGACAAGAAACAAGGTACGATTCGCGTGTGCGTTGATTATAGGGACATTAACAAAGCTTGTCCTAAAGACAACTTTCCTACCCCCTTTGTCGACCAGATCATTGAAGATTGTGCCGGAAGTGAAATCTTCTCTTTGATGGATGGTTTCTCCAGATATAATCAAATCAATATCGTTCCCGCGAACCAACACAAAACCGCTTTTATTTGTCCTTGGGGAACTTTTTCCTATCGGAAACTCCCATTCGGTTTAAAGAATGTCGGTGCAACTTTTCAATGCACTATGTCTTATGCCTTTCATGACATAAAGCACATTGTGTAGCCATATCTCGATGACTTACCCGCTCATTCCATGCATCGTGTAGATCAGCCAGTACACCCCTGTGCCATTTTCCTTCGATGTCGATTTTACTGTATACGCTTGAATCCTCACAAATGTGTTTTCTACGTAGAATCCAACCAACTTTTAGGCTTCATTGTTTTGTGCCAAGGGATCAAGGTATATCTGTTGAGGGTCGAGGAAATTCTTAATCTCCCTCCTCCTTCCTCACTTCGCCAGTTACAAAGTTTGCAAGGGAAGGAAATATTTCTCCATCATTTCATCCCCAACTACGCTGAGCTAACTCTTGGATTTGCGTGACTACTCAAGAAAGGTTTTGAGTTCATATGGGATACCACTGCCAACAAAGCTTTTGAAGCTTTGAAACTGTCTTTGACACGTACCCCACTACTCTCCCCACCTGATTATGGTCACGATTATTTCCTTTACCTCACAACCTCGGATTATACCATCGCTATGGTTCTCATCCAAGAGGATGATTCTCATGAAGAACATGTCATTTATTACTTGAGTCAGACTCTCATGACTACCAAAACCAAGTATTTACATGTTGAAAAACTAGCCTTGGCCACCGTCCAAGCTATTCAATGCTTCTGACACTATATCCTATCTCATACGACTGTCGTAGTTTCTACCTGCAACCCTATGCAACACATTCTTACCCACCAACTGCTAGGGGGAAAATACTCCAAATGGATCGTGATACTCCAAGAGTTTGACTTAGAATTTGAATGTGCTAATTCCAAGAAATCCTTAGTGTTTGTCGAGTTGATATGCCGAGTTGTTCCTTTTTCAAAATGGGGTATCGATTTCATGAAATTTCACCCTCACTCGGTCGGGGGGCATGGATACATTATTGTAGACGTAGATTATTTTATGAAATGGGCCGAGGCAATGCCGACATTCAACAATACCAGAAGGACTGCAACTTTATTCATATTCAATCACATCATTTCTCGTTTTGGTGTTCCTCAGGCTATCATTACTGATCACGGTAGCCACTTTAGAAACTTCATGATGTTTGAACTCACTAAAAATTTGGGTCTTCTCCATGAAAACTCAACGCCTTATTACCCACAAGCCAACGGCCAAGTTGAAGCAATAAACAAGGTTCTCATTACCATGCTTCGACAAATGAAAGGGATTCACAAAATAAGTTGGCACACGATGTTGTTTTCAGCATTGTGGGCTTACCGGACATCTGTTAAGTCTTCTATTGAGTTCACACAATTCCAGTTAGTTTATGGTCTAGAATCCATCTTGCCGATTGAATGTGAGATACCCTCCTTAAAACTAACCGTCGAACTCCTCCCAAACACTTCTACCAAAGAAGAACATCTATTGTATCTCATGCAATTAGATGAAACTCGTCGCAATGCCACCCTAGTTATAGAATCCCAGAAGAATCATGTCAAAGCCCAATATGAAAAACATGTCAGGCCACGCGTTTTCTCTGAAGGTGATCTGGCTCTTCTTTACGAACTAGATAGGGATATTCTAGGATCTGGAAAATTTGAAGCCATGTGGAGAGGTCCTTATATCGTTAAACGAGTCTTGGAGAAAGGAGCTTATGAGTTAGTAGACTACGATAGTATCCCTTTGAGTGAACCCATAAATGGGTTGTACTTAAAGAAGTACTATGCCTAATATCACTTGTGCATAAGTGCTTGTATTTTATTATATCATACTTTTTGTGTGTTACTGTAGTATGTTGTTTTTGTTATTTTGTCTCTGCCCCCAACCTCTTATGTTACGTTGTTCTTGGTTTCCAGATGTCGGAGTTTTCTCTACCCCACATTGGCTTACCGATGGTGCTAGTCGTAGTACTCGGAACCTTGCTTCTACTGCATGGGCAATTTACACACCTACAAAAAAACTTATCAGTCTGCAAGGTGTATGCATGGGTTGTGCGACCATTAATATTGCAGAATATAGTTCCATCATCGAATTGTTGATTGATGTTATTTCACTTGGTATCCTCCACCTGGTTATACAACTCGATTCACAACTAGTATTACTACAGCTAAGTAATGTCTATACTATTTGAAGTCCTACTTTATTATAGGTGTATTTGTGAATTCACCACTTGGAATGTTATTTTGATTATATTGAGTATCAACATATTCCCATATGTCTAAATACATTGACTGATGCATTAGCTAACTATGTGTTAGATAGACATTTGGACCATTTATAAACCAATCACACATAACACAATATAAGATAAGCCGATAAGAGTCATATATATGTATATAATGATCAAAAGTATTTACAAAAAGTTTATGTCCAAGGACCAAAATCTCAAAAATACGAAGCCCGTGGCTTCTACAAAATAGCATCATGGATGATGCTCACGATAACACACAACTACCCAGGCTACCCTATGAAGAAGATGACCAATAGAATATGACACGCCTATGGTATGGTGCTCATAACGTTTAGGGATCTCCCCAATAGCCATATCTAGGATGTCAGCAGTCAACCCCTCCAAGTTCTGATCCACTACCTCGTAGTCTTCGACATCCCATCTCGCTACTGGAGGCACCTCTCCTCGTCGTTGAATAGGAGACATCCTTGGAGGTCGATATGGCCCCACATCTGTGTCATCAAAAATAGATTTTTTGATTAGTTCTTGGATAAACACAAAAATATTTCATATGATAAAAATTACAAAAACATTTAGAAAGAACAAAATGTGTACTTCTTACCTAAATCGCCCCACTGAGCATCCTCAGGCAGGGCCAAATATGGATCTCCTCAGAAATCCAAGCCGATGTATGCATAATCATCAATCATCAACATCTATGGCCTTAACCAGTCAAAAAAGAAATCATTGTACCTGATGATAGTCCCAGCCACGTGATGAGCCATGAGCTTGCAACACCTCAACATCCTTGGATCCTATGGAGCTGGTAAACCCCAGTCAACCTATAGTCGCAGTAGTGGGACCCTCTCAAGGAAGAATGACACTAAAAGAGATCCATACCCAAACTGCTTCAACTCACCCTTTCGGCACTTCGTCAATTGTCTTTTCACACTACGAAGAACTGCATCAGACTAGTTGAAGTCTCGAGGCTTTGTACACTCTATGGCATACTGGAAGTAGCTCTGCAAAGCCATGTGTGGAGCCACTCTCCTAGCCATCTGAGCGATAGTGAACAAGATGGTCCTCAAGGTCAAGTCTTGGACCCCCCAAATGGAAACCTTGCCCTTGCTCCTCTCTGCCTCAGGGACAAAATATCGACGACAATACTCACTCATGGGGAGTCCACCGCCTCTACTTCCGGTCAAAGTAGCATGGTATCCATGCCATGATATTCCTGTCAGGAAATAGATATCCTCGATATCTAAGGTAAGGGTGTGGACTCCTACATGAAACAATTGTTGGTCCACATCCCACATATGAACCAGGTATTCCAACAACCTAAGTTGGGCCCTCATGAATGGAATCCTGAAGAATTTCAAGAGCCCACGGGTTTAGAGGGAAGTGATGGTACCCATGCCATTCCTGGTGATAGCATCCTCCTTCTCATTTTCTCTTTCTTTCCACTCCAACATTTTGATGATCAAACACCTGCATAAGAGCCATAAAAGGAAGGTCAGCAAATTGCTTCAAACCTTGGCATATTCATTATTGAGAAAAAAACATTTGGAAATTTCTTTTTTCGGCCCTCGTAGGTGCCCATTTAGCACAATGTGAGGTTCTCACATGTGCCCTTAAGGCCACCTATGAGAATCCTAGATTCTCGCAGGTCCCGCATGGCTAGCCTGCAAGAATGCCTGGGCATGGGTTATGGCCCTAAAATGGACCTAAAACCTAGAAAAATGCCTATAAAAACAAAAAATAAACCATGGAAAAGATGAAATATCAAGAGCTTGCCTCGTCAGAGGAGACAATTTTCTAAATGGTCACTTGTGCCTCCCTTAATCGAGCAAAGAAATTGGGGGGAAAATGAGGTACATTGGGCAAGTTTTTGGCAAAATCACTATGAATTGGTAAAAAGTCCTTTTCACCCCTATTTATTCACTTTTTACTATTCTTTTTGACGTTTTAATATATTTTTTCTATAAAAACCTAATGTCCTAATAGCCTTGTGAGCATGGTTTTTCGTAGATTTCACCACTTCGGAGTCTGAACGATGGGGTGTGGGTTTTCCTTTTCTTTTTGTCGCATGTACGACTACTTTTTTAGGGTTTTTATAGGAAAAATCTCAAGATTAGTCTTTGTTCTTTCTCATGCTCATGAATCAATGAGAATGTAACCAAGTATACTTTTATCACTTTTCCAGACTCGTAAAGGTTATATGAAAAAGGAACCCCATCGAGTTCCCTTTAATCTCTTTTCAGACTCTCTAAACATGAAAATATTGTTGAGCGACCTTGTTCTTTTCATGTTCATTAAAGTATTTGAAGAAAACATCTGTTGAAAAATAGTTTGTCTCTTTTTCAGTCTCATCGGACTATTTTATGAAAAAGGAACTAGGAGAGTTCTCTTTAAGTGTTTTTCAGACTCTCAAAACATGAAAAACCCCCAAGTTTTCTATCCTTGGACTCGTTAAACAAACATCGACAAATCCGTAATGGGACCGAACCACTCCTTCCTAGGGTTCGTTCAATATACTCCGAGGGACTCATATGAAGGATGAGCTTACATCAACAAGAATATGTTATCCTCCTCAAGCTTGCGTAAAAATAAAGAGGTACTCGCCAGAAATGGTGGGGGAAATTTTGGGAAAGGGATGTGTTTTCGTATTCATATTAATGGAAGTAAGCGTCGCTCTTGAACACAACACCTCATGTTCATCATTTGAATCTAGGTTGGTAAATACGTTTGTCTCTCGTTCGACTTGTTACAAGGTCATATCCTAGGTCGTCTTTGAGTCAGTGTTGCCAACTCCTTGGTCATGTCATTCATATGTTCAAGAGAAGTTCATCGGAGTCCTCTATTGAGTTGGCCATCTACAGTTGTCCATTCTTACTATGTCGGCCTTCCCAGTGTCCGTTTCGACTCATATTCATACTTTGCCTCATCCTCAGAATCTATTACTCATTTAGTGTCATTGATGGGGGATACATCAAGGCCCTCCTGTGATGAGTCTTGTTCCATCGAATCCAACTCATTATCTAGAAACAAGACTTAGAAATTATTTAGTACCTTGGAACCTGCATGCCTCAATGACAGGTCTCTTCACTTTCGACAGGGGTTCTCATCATTAATCCCTGATTGAGAGATTTCGTCGAGTGCTTGACTTCAGCTCATGTATTCGCATTCTTTCGGATTGTACTTTGGTACCTTGGGAGTCATTGAAATCAATGGTGATTTCCTTGCACTTGTTAACAGTTTCCTCAATGACCGGTAATCAAGTGGTTTCTACCATGTTCAACTTCAACACATGTAATCACATGGCTAGATTCATACTTTCAGGTGACAGGATTGAAGACCCTCGGTCCCATCTTTTTGATCCAGGCTGCTATGGAGTATGTATAATTTGTGTCGGCGCATAGATCCACTTTGTATGTCTCATGGCTATGTCGTCTTAATTCAAGTCTTCTCACATAGATCCACAATGTATTCTTGGTGGCTATGTAGTGTTTGATGGCATGGATCCACGGTGTATAATTGGTGGCCATGACTTACGTTTGTGATTCCATTCATTTGTGATCTGAGCATGGGAATGCCTACTCGGAACTGGTATTATATTCTGCAGATGCTTGGTTTTTTGTAGGTTTCTGATTAGGTGCACTCCTGGCTTCTGGCACACTGTTGTTGGGAAAAATACCCTACGGACTAGCAAAATAGGGTCAGACTTGCATGCAGATTTTGACCGCAAATAAATTACTTTTTAACCTACCACCCAAAACTTAAACCCCTCTTTCACAATACATGCATGGAAAGGAACGAATAACCTTTTTACTGATGTTTGGTGTAGATCCTCTATTGCGCTTTTCCTACTTACTTATGCTTCTCCTTCCAAAGATAATCCTGAAATCAAGACAAAACACTATGCATGCATGCTACTTTTCTACTTGAGGGTTAGAAATTAAGCATAAGTTAAACAAATCATAGATAACTCATGCATTGGGACGGGAAAAGTATTCTTTTATTATTTTCAAAATGAATCAACTTACAATCAAAGTCGAGACTGGCCACTTCTCCTTGATCCTGATCCTGGGCTCCTCCTCTTCTTTTTCCCTCCAACTGCTTTGCGTTATTTCTCCTTAGGCTCGAGGAAAGGCTAAAGGGTTTGGACAATGGATTCAACAAATGGGCAGATTTTCTTCGCTTATAATTTTCCTCTTCCAAATGGTACCCCTACCCCTTCTTTTATAGGCTAGAAGGAGCTAGGGTTTTGGATGAACTCTCAGCCATGCATGGCCGGGAGTTTCAGTTAACTGACCC
>JZKD02S2116915.1:217275-229209 GCA_000966675.3 Picea glauca
TGAAAGAATAAGGTCACTCGGTGATCTTTTCAATTTTAGGGAGTCTGAAAAGAGCTTAACTATGGACTCCGTGGGGGTTTATTTTTCGTAAATTTAGTCCCTCAGGCCCGAAAAAAGAATAAAATTATACCTGAGGATACTCTTTTAGAGAATGGGAATTCAATAGAGTATTCCTTTGTTCATACAGTTGACCATCAGGACCGAAAAATGGGTAAACTACCATCGGACATACGTGACTTCAAATTTCAGTTTAACGAGCGTGAAAGGTCACAAGATCACTCGACAATCTTTTCATGTTTAGAGGGTTTGAAAAGGGCTTAAAAGGAGACCCGTTATGTTTTGGGAGTCTGGAGGGTAAGACAAAGAGTGAAAAATACCCATGCGAATGAGGCTCAAACTCGTATTCAGGAAATACTATACAGACTCCCGAGCCTACAGTGTTGTTAGAAACGGTATGGACACCATAATGCAACTAGGACCTACCTAGGGAATCCATGTTTTGGTAAGCTCTACCACCAAGTCACGACACTTCTAGAGCAGATATGATGGTTTCATGTCACCACCGGATGGGATCAATCCTATAGCATAAGAAAAAGGAAACGAGATGCACCTGTTGGGGTGATAGCCTAACCTATATGCTCAAGTTGATTTTTGAAAAAAGAAATAAAAATTTATGGACCGTCAATATATTTTTATTTTTTATTTTTCGAAACTCAAAAAAAATTTCCCAATACCTGATCAAATCCCTCCCATATAACTCTTGGATCACTCATAATGGTTTTTGGTATAAAGAAACTGATAAGGGGGGCCAAAAAAGTGATAAAAAGAGGCCAAAAAGTCTATAAATAGAAGTTGGTAGCTCATTATCACCATTGCTGATTTGGAAATTGACTCTGGAGCCAAAAGACCCCCTTTGCCAAAGATCGTGATTTCGGGAGCTACAGTGGACGAAACAGACTTCTGCTTGGACCAAGTAAGTACTAACTCCCTTATCTAGCTATTCAATACTTCCTTTTTATCATTTAGTTGATTTTTTGGGTGGGCGTCGACCTCAAAAGGGTCGGCCCTAGGTACACGTGGGTTGTCCAGAGACAGCCCGCATTTACACGCGTGTAGAGTAAAGTCAACACATGTGTAAACATGACTGCCACCTTTACAGGCTGCGTGTACCCCCCTACATTGATGAAAAAGTAAATGAAAACATGTATTGACCCTCCTTTACCTTGTTGTGTTGGCAGGATGTATGTCTAGCGGAGGGAAAGGGAGCATGAGGCCGCCAATGAGTTAGTGGCTGTAGATCCGAATGTTGTGGCCATGCTGATGCAATGCGGTTTGTTGAAATTCTTTTTATGTCCATTCATGCGAGCGCAACCAAGGCTACTAAATTCCTTGGTTGATTACTGGCACCCTAATGCAGAGGTGTTCATGGTAGAGGGGAAATCCTTGGTGCCCACCACCGAGGATATTTACTTTCTGACTGGCCTCTCAAGGAGAGGGGAACCAGTCAACTTTCAGACTTTTCCTGTGGGGCCGAACAAGGTCTCAGAGCTGATAGATGAGTACTGTGAGGATGGAACTGATCATAGAGGTTCCTCGGTACCTGTTAGCAGGATTACCAGCCTTGCACTACAGACCATCTTGTTTCTTATTGGGTAGATTATCGGCTCAGTAGTCGTGCATTAGGATTCGCGTGCACAGATGAACTATGTTATCCAATGCATGAATGCACAAATTTTTGATTGGAGTACCACACTGTTGGAATGTATGAAGAGGCAATTGACATATTTCTGACAGCGGACACATAGGAACTTTGGGTTTGGGACCATCCTGTGTTCGTTCTTTTTCGAGACATTTTTGTGCTTCAGTCCTCGGCTAACAGTATGAGGACATCTGGCCACTTTCCCCGCAGTATGTAGATGGGCAGTGTTACTGCTGCAAAAGGGTGGTGGAAGGACCGTGGAGGCCTTCAATGATGAATTTTATTCTTGGCTATCATGATAGATCCCTGCTATAGAGGACTACCCATATGCGGGGATTGACTTCTCTAGAGATCCATAGATACCAGTGCCTCCTGGTGAGGAGCGAGGGGAGATGGGTAAGTCTCCACCTGTAGTTTTTTTGTTTGCATATGTAATTTTTATGTCTTTTTTGATATATATCATTTTTTGTATACCAGAGTATTTGATGGTTGAACGTTTATTGCATGCATATGTGGGACCTGTGCGACCTGCCGATTATGCACGGAATAGGCGTTTCCAACTACCAGAAGCCGCAGCTGCCACCGCTGGAGGAGTAGCAGTAGCAAGGAACCTCCCTAAAGGAGAGGCCGAGAGGGTCCTGAGACGAATTGAGAGGAACTTCACTGTGCTCACTCACACAGTCCTAATGGCAGAGATAGAGGACCTGCCACCGTCCATGCAGACTCATGTTGTGGGGGCACCTCGGACATGGGTTCGATTGTTTAGGCATTTAGCTCGTGCAATAGATGATTACAACAGGGTCGATAGGCCCTGAATAGACTTTTAGAATTTTTGTGTGCCACAAGCACCTTGTTGTATATATTTTTTGAGGGCATAAGCCTGGTGACTCGTTACTGTTCCCACTTTTGAGACGCTTACGCCCATCTATGTACTCTGAGGATTTTATGATGTTTATATATGGTTTTTATCTCTTTTTTGTGTCTTATGGATTATGTGTGCAAAAATGTATTTACATGTTTATGTCCATGATCTTCTTATATGTGGGCAAGATGCCAATCTAAAATGTGATTATCTAGAGTATATGTGATTTGATTTAAACTCCTAGGAACATGAAAATATGTAATATAATCAAAGTTGCGTTCCAAGAGACATACCCTAAGGAATCGTCGGTGTAAAGTTGGGTCATGAACCTGATATATTCTGTTTAGCTGTTACACAACCAGTTCAGCATATAGATAGACCCAGAGACGAGAGATACCCAATGACAAAGCGTCACAAAGAAACTCAATAACTGCACTATACTCAACAACATTATTTGTGGTGTCACCTAATCATATACCTCTGGAAGATAACAACTGACCCTGTTGTGTAAAGATTACCCAAGCTGCGGAGGCAAGCCTCCGCGTGTGTCGACTAGCACCGTCCGAATACCCAACGAACGCCTCGGACTCACTTGACATCTTCCATATTGATGAAAGATAACATCAATGACACGTCCATAACATGTTTTTAAAAGAAATGTAAAAAGTAATAGTATAAAGACTATACATATGTTACAAAAATTTACCCACAATGACCTTTCTATGAGTAATAATTCTTGAGGTAGAGCCCATTTCTAGGCTCTCCCAAAGCATTCCTTCAAAATTGACCAACCAATAAGTGCCCTTTTTTAATACCTCTTTGATAATGAAGGGTCCAAACCACATGGGTTTAAACTTTTTTGCCCCCAGGGGGTCCTTATCTTGGTCATAGACCAGGACAAGGTCGCCCTCAGAAAAAATCTGAGGATGAATGGACCAATCATATTGACACTTGACCTTATGTTTATGAGCCTCGTTGGCCAGGGCCACATCGCAATGCTGCTCATCAAGCTGCTCAAGGTGTACTAACTACTCTTCAAGTGGAGAAGTGTCTGGCAATAACTGTACTACCAATTTTAGAGATGGGATTTGACATTCGATGGGCAAAACTGCCTCCAGCCCATAGACAAATTGGAAAGGTGAGAAACTGGTTGCAGTCTTAACAAATGTTCAGTAAGCCCATAATGCCGAGTATAACATCAAATGCCAATTTGACTTGTCTGAGTTGATAGTTCGTTGTAGAATATTCTTAAGCGTTTTGTTTACAGCTTCCACCTACCCATTGGCTTGGGGGTAGTAAGGTGAGGAATGTTCTTGCCATAACCCAATCTTTGATGTTAATTCAGACATCATTTGGTTTTGAAAGTGACTGACATGGTCAGTGAAAATCTCTCTCGGGACGCCGAACCATGCTATAATCTGGTCGAATAAGAAGAGAGTTGCAGTCTCTCCATCATCTTTAAACGTTGGCATAGCTTCGACCCACTTTGTGAAGTAGTCGACAACTACAATGATATAGCAGTGCCCCTTGCTGACGGGGGGTTGCATGTAGTGTAATCAATCCCCCACTTAGTGAAGGGACCAACTGTGATGACAGGAAACATGGGAGATGGATGTGCCCTCATCTTCCGTGAGAAGATTTGGCATGGATGGCACTTCTTGACCGACTCGATACAATCTTTCATAAGTGTGGACCAGAAGTAGTTGGCTTGTAAAATATTTTGGGTTGTTGCCAACCCAGATAAGTGACCACCACAAGCTCCTGTATGACAATCGTTGAGCACAATGATGGCCTCCTTATGAGTGAGACATTGACGCAAGATGCAGTCTACACCTCTCTGATACAATGTATCATTGAGTATGAGATAATTCTTAGCCTGATGGCGTATCCACCAAATCTCGTCACGAGAAGCAGAGGTGGGGCATATCAAAGTCTGGAGATAGATCAGTATATCTTCGTACCAGGAGTCTGATGATTCAATCAAAAACAGATCACTCTGGATAGGCGATTCCTCAGGCACAACGTCACCTGACTCAACCGGAAGTTCTGAAATAAGTTCTGCGAAGACCAATGACTTATTGGAGTTTGCGAAAAAAAATTCTAAGTCAAATTCTTGGAGGATTACCATCCATCTATTGATTTTTCCACCGATAAATCATTGTGTCAACATGTACTGGAATGGATTCACGACAGCAATGACAGTGGTCTTGCGAAACAAAACATAGTGATGGAGCCGTTGAATAGCATGAACTTCTACCAACACAAGTTTTTCGAGATGGGAATAATTAAGTTCTGGTCCTACGAGGCCTCGACTCAGGTAATAGATCACATATTCTGAAAATGAATCATATTCCTGAACTAAAACCATGCCTATGGTTGATTCTGTGGAAGCCAGATATAATAAGAAGTATTTTTTATAATTAGGTGTCCGTAGCAGAGGTGTGGTGGTGAGGGCATGTTTTAATGGATCGAAAGAGTGTTGAGCGGCTTCGTCCCAGAAAAAGGGAACATCTTTCTTCAGTAAATGGATAAATCCCTTGGTGATTTCGGCATAGTTGGTGATGAAGCGTCGTAAGAAGTTCACCTTGCCTTGAAGACTTTGAAGTTGTAAGATTGTGCGTGGGGGGGAATTGGATTATTTCCTCCACTTTAAGAGGATCCACCATGATCCCTGTTGTTGATACAATGAAACCTAACAAACATCCTGACGTGACGCAAAAGTTGCACTTGTTGGGATTCAAGCGAATCCTGAAGTAGCAACAGCATTCGAAGATTAGTCTGAGGTGCGTAGGATGATCCTTTTGCTTGTTAGAGCGTGATGCTAAATCATCTAGATAAGCCTCGACTATATGTTTGAGGTCGTGAAACCCAAAAGACATGGCCTATTGGAAAGTGGCTCCAACATTTTTGAGGCCAAAAGGCATCTTACGATAGGTGAATGTACCCCACAGACAAATGAATGTCGTTTTGTGTTGGTCTTCAGGTTTGATTTGGATTTGATTATATCCTGAAAAACCATCCATGAACGAAAAGGCTTCACAACCGGCACATTCATCAATAATCTGGTCAATGAATCGGGTTGGAAAATTATCTTTTGGACATGCCTTGTTCAAATCATGGAAATTAGTACATAAATAAATTGTGCCTTGTTTTTTATTGACCGACACAGGGTTTGACACCCATTGAGTCAAATGAATAGGGTAAATAAAACCTGCCTTGAGCAATTTCTCAACCTCAAGCTTAATGGTTGTTGCTTTCTTAGGATTGACTGGACAAAGTTTTTGTCAAACTGGCTTAGCATCAGGATACGTAGTGATTTCATGTTCAACTATTTTCGAATCGATACCTGGCATTTCCTCATAAGACCAGGCAAAAACGTCGCATAATTCTTTGAAAAGATCCATGTAAATTTGAATCTCTTTGGGGGAGAAATCCGCTCCGATGAAGACATTCTCCACTACTCTAGGGTTTTGGGAGATGTTGAGAGGTATAGTTGCAGCAATAGTCGCCACATTTCCCTCAACATAAATTTCATGTGTAGCTAAGAGATTAATAGGACATGGTTGATCTCCCGTCATGGTGAGAGTGAATTCTCCTGCCTCGATTCGGCTTAACTCTGGGAGGAAATATGATCTGTGATGAAGATCCTCCCAAGGTTTATCCGGACTAGTCATTGCTTCAATTACTTCTTCGTTAGACAACAAGACCAAGTCTAATGAATCGACGTTGGTGAGATAACCCTGAGCCCATATAGGCTCTAAAAGTGGATCCAACTCTTGTGCGGGAATCAGATCAGGGTTAGTTGAAGCTTGCTAGACTAAAGAGTACACTACTTCAGCGGCCAATAAGGGCATGGACATGTCAGAGTGCCCTATCTCATCCATCATGGTTGATGGGGAAGGAAGAATCCACGGATCCTCAAAGTAAGTCATGCGGAATGACGAAACGTGAAATATCTCAGCCTTGTGGTGATGCGATATAAACTTGACATCGTCATGAGGAGGTGGGTAATTGAAGGTACCCATCAAGGATGGGCACAAACCAACTCCTACGTTAGCAACACCAGCTTGAGGATTATCAATCATGGGGATCGTGGATGCCCCTAAAGTTGGGTCAGGTCTAGAGAAGTACAACTGATCGATGGTCACTATCTGGCCCTCATGTGGAAACAACAAGACTCTGAAAACTGTAACAACCACATCTTGCATAGCATAAGTCCAAATCCGACCTAACAAGAGGTTATAGTCGAGGGGAGCATCGACTACCTCTACTTCGACGCACACGGTCTTCTCTCCTAACTGTACAGGAAAAGAAGGGATGATGCCATGTGGTCAGAAAGAACAATCATCGAACATAGTGAGGAGAGTAGGTGATGGAGACAAAGCAGGCTGACCAATAACCTTCCAACATGCTAATGACATAACGCATGTCGAGGCACCCTCGTCGACCATCGTGCGGAAGATATTGGGTGTAAAATTTTTCGTGGGATGAGCCACTACTATCTGAAATGCGATGTGGTAAGGCAGATGAGGTTTTAAGTCAGTCGTATCTAGTATGATGGTACCCAGGTTACAAGTCTCAGTAGAGCCTAAAGCAGTTAACAAGGCTTTTCTCTGAGCAGGGTAGCTTTGGAAGACCTCCAAAGCGGACTTCGCACAAGGGGTTTGTGATAAAGCTTCCACCACAGAGTAATTCTGGGAAGCCATTGCGTTGGGGTTGTGAGAAGCTTTCTTAAATGCACCCTTTGGAATGCGTGTCATTGTTTCACCCAATGTCTTCTCGATTTGTAGAGGAAGTGATGAGAGTTCGGCTTCTTGACCCTTCTCAGAGGCACTTGGTTTACTATAGTCATGCACTCTAGTCATTATTAAAGTATCACCCCTATCCATATATACGTTCGCAAATGAGGAATTGTTTGGGGGAGGGAAGGTTTCTTGGCTGCCCCCTTCGACACTTGTAGAGGCTTGAGTTAAATTTTGCCCATGCTGAAAAGGATTAGTCAACACGGATTTTTGTTGCTGTGTGACAAACTTTTGGGCCTATGCAAGTCGAGGACATAGATGGGTCGGGTGGTCTTCCACACACAAGTTGTATGGATACCTCACCTTCTGTTTTTCTGTGGTGCCCTCGCCAGCATTATCAGTGGGTTTTTTCTCCCCCTTACCCTTCTTTCGTTGTTTTTTCTTCCCTTCGGGCTACTGGGTGGCCTTTGGGTTAGTCGTCTGCACGGAGTGTACTTCTGACATTTGGGTAGGAGGAGTAGCCAAAGAAGTAGTCTGGCTGGCTGTTGAGTGTTGTATAGATAACTGTTGCAATTGCTTTGTCAATTGCTCAGTGGGCTTGGTTTGTGATGAGCCAACAATACCATCGGCATGTGGTCTAGCTCTCTATCTAGTTTTGTCTAGTATCGATTGTGGTGCATCCGGCAGGATGTTGTATAATAAACCAGACTGAGAATAGATGAGCTCAAACTGTTGAGCCCTCATGATGGCATCTTCTTTGGAGAAAACTTCTGAAGTCACGATGTATTTGGATAATTGTGGGACTAAAGACTTAAGGAACCACTCAAGCAGGAATGTTGGTGGGACTGGTACTTTGATTAGACTCTTTCGACTTCTCCACTCTTGGATATGATCAGAGATATGGTCCGTTGTTTTCTGTTCGAAATTGGCAAGCAGCTCTGTGCCAGCGTCGTATCTCACAGGTAACTGGAAATGGTTAAGGAATGCCATCGCCAGTTCGCCAAAAGAAGAGTATCGTGAGCGATCGAGCTCAATGTACCATTTCATGGCACTCTCAATAAGAGTGTGTTGAAACAATCGCAACTGTACGGAGTCATCTTTCAATGAGTTAGATGAACACCAAAGATAGAAAGTAGTCACGTGATCACCTAGATCTTCTTTAGGCTTGGCCTCAAACTTTGGAATGTCTGAAGGCAACTTCGTTGGCATAGGAGGCCAACGTGGATCGTGACAAATAGGATCATTTAACAACCTTGTCAAATCTAGCAAGTGTAACGTCGCCAGGAATGGTAGTTTGGGTTGCTGCTGATAGCCTGGGAAAAAGGGTCCTGGGGTTTGACTGGCACTAGGTTGCCAGGAAAAGTTTGGCTACTGGCTCAGGTTCTAGTAGAAACCATGGCCCTGACCAGCGTAAGGATTTTGCATTTGTGGAGACATCATTGGCCGATTCCCCATAAAGGACATCGGATGTTGAGCATGCATCGTGTTTGAAGGGGAAGGATTACCCCATGCCGGTCCTGATGGGAGAGGCATAGAAGTTTGTCCAGGGTTCCATTGACTGTGGAAATAATTACCCTAGAACGACATTCCAGAGGAGGGAACGGATCCTTTTCCTGAGTTCCAAGGTCCTACTATATGTGCCCCCGACGCAGGAATAGTACCCTGCACCGGAGTTGACTATCCAAAAATGGGAGTGCCCCTAGACGGGAAAGCGGTGGATGCGAAAGTGTTGTTACCAAATGTCCCGTTCCAAATAAATGGTGAAAAACCTACCGACATAGTGTGTGCAGGTGTTCCTTGACTCCCGGCTCCAAAATAACTAGTGTGTGCAGGTTGCCCAGTGGACTGTTGATGCAGACCACCAAGCGAAGGGGACGAAGGAGAGATATGACCTCCAGCGTAAGGAAAAGCATTAAAAGGTACAGGAATGCCCCCAAGTTGACCTTGCTTCGAAAGATCCTTGTTGGTCTAGCTTCCACCTCAATGGTGGCCGGGGTGGCTCCAGTATAACTGGCGACAGGCCCAGAAGCCTTCATGACCGGTGGATCTCAGGATCCTCCACTATGTGAGAAGATCCAAGACACGCTAAGGTATTCTACATGTTCAAACAATAACACACACTAAAAATGAATCCCTTAAGAGATAAGTCAAGCAAACACTAAACTAAGTGGAAGAACAGTTACAACAACCAACACTAGAGCAACTTACCGATGCAAGTGCAACTCGAACATGGAAGCACCCTCTGGGTATACTCTACAAAGCGTGGCCTGATGTTTGTCCTAGGTACCGTGGTATACCCCCACTGTCACCTGTGTATGTCCCTAAAAATATTGGCAACTATTTTGCCAGCACGCAAACAGTCACCAGGTGGGTACAGTCGAAAGTCGGGTAGACCACAATGAGTAGGGTATCAAGCCCAAAACCTGTCAAGGGTATCGAGAGAAAATGGTCCAGAAGACAACTAAGGACCTCAAATGGATTTGATACCCATGAAGCACCGTGGAAAATGCAAACGATGGAATCCCAAAACAAGCCCTCGATATGTGTTCTCCACTACGCTTGGTCCGGATTTGGAGGGGTTATCTCCGCTACCTTTCCTCACGCGACTGCATGTTTATCCCCTGTATTAGAGGGGGGTCCCGGATAAATTCCATGAAACTAAAATTCTACACTCCCTATCACAGACTCCAATGTTTGGTTTTGAGTGGCCTTGGAGAGTTTCCTCTCCAACCTAATCCAAGGCCCTAGTCCTGAACTAGTTTGTGAACCCTACAAACAAAAAAGTCTAATAGATTTTAAATTAGCGTTGCTTTTATGAGATTTTTTACGTCACGAGGTATGAAGGTGAAACTGATGATGTGTAAAGACTCAAATAAAAAACGAATGAAAAAGATGGAAACAAAAGACTTTTACTAAATGCAAAAATCAACAACTTTTCACAAAGAAAGACTTCTTTTTATTTTCAATTTTTCTAAGATTTCATACAGCAAACATAAAGGAATTTCACTCGACTACGAGCTACTTATGTTCTAAATGCACTGCAAAAAACTTATGAACAAAATTACTTCTCCCTAGCTATTGATGCAGAAACACAATCTTCAAACAAAGAAGAAAATGAAAGGATTTTTTTCTCTTTTTTTTTTATTTACATGCTAATCCAGCAACAAAGGGAAAATAAAAACAAACCTAAAACCAAGAAAAAATAAAATTCTGGCTTAAAGCGCAGATCACAAAGAATCAGAGCAAAGACACACAATGGTAATCAGGAAAGCACCAACTCTTACGTTTGTCTAAAAACCATAAAACAAAATTTTTCTTTTTTATCTTTTCTATCAATTATCAACTAAGAAAAAATAGGCTAAGGTAAGAGGCCCTAACCTACTGACTGTTCAACCCTGGGCTCAAACACCTGAGAGGAACACTTCTCACCACAGGAGGGGATGACTACCCCACCCTGACTGAAAATCATCCTGTCAAGCATGCCTCTATCACTGAAACAACACGCGTGCGAACGCGTGCTGAGCTACAACAGAGTGTGTGTACATGTTGGCTGACCTTGCACAGGCTGTGTGTATGTATAAACTCCAAGACAAAAATAAACACAGGCAGCCTTGACCAGGAAGAGGCCTCTGGTATTGAGAACTAGGGTCTCTTGAAGGATTGGATGCTTCTTCTTAATAGAAAAGAAAAATAATTGCAAGGAATAACAAAATGCAATAAAGCAAACTGAGACAAGACTATGAACCAGCAAGACTCAGACAAGATCCAGAAAGGCCCATGAGAATGTATAATTCTGACAGGGAAGAGGAGGACTGCCTCTCAAGCTCTCTGAACACCTACACACTACTGAAACCTCTACATAAAGCGTTCACATGCGGGCTGTAAGAGATTAGGGTCTGGGTACACGCGTGCAGGCCTTCTGCAGGCCGCGTGTACCTCTGTGTGTCCCGAAAATTGTCATCAAGAAACAGTCAGAGAAAAAATGGTATAAAGAACCAGGCTCCCTGCTAGCTCAGGCCTTATAGAAAAAAATAAGCAAAGAAACAAAAAATCTAATCTCTTAAACTACCCAAAAACTCAACTAAATCCAGAAACCCTAAAGAGTATCTTCCCCATTATGGTCGTCAATTCTGTTGTTGGGAAAAATACCCTATGGACTAGCAAACTAGTGTCATACTTGCATGTAGATTTTGACCACAAAGAAATTACTTTTTAACCTACCACCCAAAACTTAAACCCCTCTTTCACAATACATGCATGGAAATGAACTACTAACCTTTTTACTGATGTTTGGTGTAGATCCTCTGTTGCACTTTGCCCACTTACTTGTGCTGCTCCTTCCAAAGATAATTCTGCAATCAAGACAAAACACTATGCATGCATGCTACTTTTCTACTTGAGGGTTAGAAATTAAGAATAAGTTAAAAAAATCATAGATAACTCATGCATTGGGATGGGAGAAGTATTATTTTATTATTTTCAAAATGAATCAGCTTACAATCAAAGTCGATACCAACCACTGCTCCTTGATCCTAATCCTGGGCTCCTCCTCTTCTTTTGTCCTCCAACTGCTTTGCGTTAATTCTCCTTAGGCTTGAGGAAAGGCTAAAGGGTTGGGACAATGGATTTGG
>JZKD02S2116915.1:229219-252311 GCA_000966675.3 Picea glauca
CAAACAATGGTGGGTAAATTTTAAGACCCAACTAACTTCGAAGGGCCATAACTTTCTTCTCTAGAATCAGATTGAGGCATAGGAGTAGTCTATGGAAAAATATTGAACCATAGAAAATATTCCTAGATCTGAATTAAAATTCTGAGCATGGTAAAAATGTTTAATATGGCAAAGAAGGTACTTGTAGAATTCCAGATCAAAAACACTAATTGGCCTAGAACTTCAGCAGGCTATAACTAGCAGCCTGGAACTCAGAAAGAGGTGAAACTTGGAATAACTGTCCAAAATATGTATATTAAGAAACAAAATTTAGATCCTACTAAAAATCCAATGGAGTAGGTGCAAAAATGCATAATTACAGCGCAAAATTGCACCAAGTTGAAGAGTGAACAGAAAAATTAAGGGGCAATTTTCAAAAGGCTATAACTTTCTGCTCAAGACTCAGAATTAAGCATGGAAGCAAACGTTAGAAAGGTATTGGAAATTATAATATAATTATTCACCCATAAAATTGATATGGAAATTCAATTTTCATGAAATTAGAAGAAATAATTCTGATGCATTATTGAACCAGAATGGTTCATAGTTTCATGAAATTGTTGAAACAATTAGTCTAACAAAGTTCTATTGGCTGCACATTTTTCAAAGTTAACAACAACTAGATAAGATCAGAATCATCACATAGTGCATAGGAATGGAATATGAACAGGGGGCTTACAACCAAGAATATGAGATCAGAGGAGTGGATTTCAATATGGGCATTGAAGGAACAAACTCCAATGGACATGGAGAAGAGAGGGATGAAAACATGAATTTGGTAGAGACCATTAAAAATTTGCAGAAGGATGTACAAAAACATAAGGATGATAATGAAAGTCTTATGAAATACAAGGAGCAATAGGAGGACTTCAACATGAATTTAATGTTGAGCTTGAACATAATAGAAAATAAATTAGATAAGGAGAGTGGCTCAAGCAAATTAGAAAGTCATAGGTCTTCTGATGAGAAAAGAAGAACAAGAAGTGTTAGCATACATCACCATCACTCCCCGAGGAATTCCAATAAGAGGGAATATAGAAGCTCAATTCCATCCCCTATCAGGAAGCATAAGAGGTATGGGGTGGATGAGCTATGAGGATAAATGAAAAAACAAATCCTCCTACATTTCATGGTGAGCACAAAAAGGATGAAGATGCAGAGACATGGTTGTTGGGCATGAGAAAGTATTTTCAATTGAATAATTATTATTCTCATGCAGAAGGAATAATTCCCATCTATCAAATCAAAGGAAAGGAATCCATGGGGTGTTTGCAGGACTTAGATGTCTGTAACCTTAGCTGAGACACATATTTGTGATTCTAGTATTTAAAAAAGCACTCAGCAGTAAACCTTCATCAATATCTAACCAATATCTACTCTATAGATAGAAAAGAGCATCGAAACATTCACCCAGATCTAATGTATCTAACCACTTAGCATAAGGAATTAGATCAGATCTAGAAGATTCAAGCACTAAGAAAGTCACAAAGGTCATATATAGCATTCAAATTCATCATAAACACAAGGTATAATAGATCTATCTATCTATCTATGTCAAGAAATTAGCAAATAACACATAAGTACACCAACACATCACACAAGGCAGAGCAAGACAACATATACGTGGTTCACCCCCACCCTGGGGCTACGTCCACCAACTCTTCTTCTTTATTAGCTCCTTCAATCGGATACATGCACAGAGCCACAAAAACCTTACTCTACATAGGACAGGAGATCTATGGACCTCACTAGATCCTCCTTCCTTGTGCTACAACACAAATCCCTTCACAGTTTTCTACAACCACTTGAACTTAGCTCTGCAAGTTTCTCACAGTATGTAGAAAGCATTTACAAACCACACTTTCACTTAGCATAACATCACCTAGATGCCTCTTCTATTCTATATATTTCTTACATCACCTAGACATCTATTTATATATTACAAAATAGGCCTAAGCATGGGTAAACCCATGGGCCGACATTCCCATACCCATTACATATTCCCAAATCCCAAAAAGGACCCAAAAGGGGTCGAGATCCTGCGATCTCTACTTCATTTTGCACTCCACCTTCGACAAGCTGTCGAAGTCCAAAATGGTCAAACTTGACCAAGGATCTCTCAAAACTTGGCCGAGGGCCAACATGCCCCCAACACTCACCTGTGACTCATCCCGAGTCACTCTGATGTAGGAAGTTCTGCTTCGAAATACTTGAGCTTGGCTCAAGATGCTTCGAATTTTTTTTTGTGCTATGACCTCTTATTCAACAAACTCTTGAATGACTACATCGTTAACAGGTCCTTCCAGGAATTGTTCAGCTACATTAACAACCTGCTCTAGTTCTTCTCCTTAGCCTTCATCTTCTGTGAACAATTGGTAGGCCTTGTATTGCATGGGTTGGATTCTATGAGTTACTTCCATAATTATTATCTGAATAACATGAATTTTCTATTGGGTGGTGCATTTCTCTTGATATCTCTTAATTCTTTCCACAGCTGATAGGAGCTTCAAATGTTCTTGTATCGTTTCATCTTGATACTTCGCCTCTTGGAGATATGACTCTATTGCTATTAATTTTGGACTCTCAGCAAGTCATTCGTATGTCAGGGAACTGATATCACTCGGATGCTTGCATTCCATAGTAAGGGCCTTTAGTGTCTCAACTACACTCGTGGCAGTTTCTTCTCTTTGGTCCTTCACCTCTTGTGGGGTCTCGAGCACTGCGCATAGTTCTAAATCCGTGATGCGTTATTGTAGCTACTGGATAACTTCTTCAATATGCTCTACTTGATGTGTAACTTGATATTCTACTTTTATTTCTATGACTGTCATAGAGAGAAGTGATCTGTTGACCGCTTCCTTTACTTCGAGTTGCTCGGTGAGCCACTGTTCCTTTGCTTTTTGCATCTAAGCTTTTTCTTCATCGAAATTCACTTGGAGGGAAATCTTTTCCTGTTCTGTAGCTTAGCATTATTCTACAAGTAATCCTTGTACTTGCGTCAAATCTTGGGTGGCTTGTTCTGTTTCCTCTTGTGCTCATCGAAGGTGAGCTTCGACTATATCAGCTAATCGGTGGAGTTAAGTTGGCTCATCTCCCAACTCTAGTGTTCCCAATGGCACAGGCATGGTGGACACTACATGGCTAGATTGTAGTGCCTATTTTACCCCTTGGAGTTTAACTTCAATCTGGTCATACATCTCCTCCTACTTGGTTGTTTGTTTGTCTGCTATTTCCAGCAAAGCATTGTTCAGGGCTGCTATGAGGAAGTCAAAGTTGTCAGAGGTGAGGACATTCTACATATTGGTCATGGAGGTCCTCGATTTCTTCCAGGAGGAAGGTTTTAGAGGAGAACCCTTCCTCTTCTTCAGGGGATCAACCTTGTCTCCTTGCTTATGTTCGACTTATTTATCATCTAACTCTTCACCATCACCTCCCTTCTCTAGTGATATGGAAGCAGTCTTCACGGATGCACTATCTAATCCTTGGGCCTCTTCGGTCTTCTTTGTACTGCTAAGTCTGGGTGTATCCTATGCATTTTATGGGCTGTCGATGTAAGAGATCTCTGCGAGGTTGGCAGGGATAAGGAGGTCAGCAAAACATTCCTTAGTAATCTCCTCCAGGTCCTCCTCCATCAGTTTGTAGTAAGTATGAATTTTTTGCTTATGCTCATCGGTGCATGCTATAATAAAAATGAAACGTCAATCTGGGATAAATTTCATCAAAGGCTAGAACCAGTGTAGAGTGTCTGGAATCATGCGAGGCTCGGACTAGATGGCTCTCTTCAGCTGATCATAGTAGGTATGAAAAACAACATTTGACTGCCACTGTTTGTTCATATCGTTGGAGTACCAAAGTGTACTAAACTTTATGGCTAGTGGCTCAAATGGCTTGATGTCAGGGAAGGTCACACCTTCCAGCAACTCCCAGGTGATGAATGTGATAAAGATTAAAAGCCAACTAAAATGGAATTTGTAACCTTGATCTTGTGCTTCTCGACAGTCTAGTTCCAACTAATTCACGAGGTACTTCACCCAGTTCATCCGTAGGCCTTCCTCGCACTTCCCTGCGAGTTCGACTACAAAGCCGGTGACTTGGGTAGGTAAGTTATTTCTGACTAAATTCTATGCAATTAACTGAAAGGAGAGGCGTACTGCACCACTTTGGATAGAAGATACCTTGTAGCCTCGCGTCCCCTTCTCGACATCATCATAGGTGTCCTTGATCCTCTATGCTAGAGCGTGATCCATGGATTTTCCTGGATAAAAATCATGTGGATCTGGTCTCTACATACTCAACCCTCCTAGTATCTTCCGAAGTGTGGGATATTCATGACATTCAGTAGTGTGGACTGCGCAAGGTTATGGGTCCATGTCTGGGGGATTATCTTTGAATTCTTCCCCTTCGTTTTGGTCATGTACTTATATGGGGCGAGCATGTTATATACTTTTCAGTCACTGAGGTTGAAGTTGCTAAACTTCAATGTTGCAATATTGTCTTGGTCTAATTGAACTGCACGAATCCCCTTCGGGAGGTTCACAGTGACCAAGGTGTACGCAAAATATCTGGGCACGCTATCTCCATTTACTTCTCCACTCAGAGGTGGTATGTAGGTGGGTAATATAGTAGAGATCAATTTGGCATTCTCTAGATCATCCCTATGCTTGGTTCGATTTTCATCTGATGGTCAAGATGGTCCAGCTCCATGAGCAGTTGAATAAGACACTTGCATTGTTCTTGTGGATGAAGCCTGTACACCTACAAATAATCCTCTCTCTGACATGACTCTTTCAGTCATCAGGTCAAGGATTACTTATGTCACAGATTCTTGGACTGCGTTGAGCTCCTCGGACATACATGCTCAGGATTAACTATATCAGGTTCAGATTAACTTAGACACTACAATGGAATAGATGGAAACAATGCGATGATCACTATGCAATATCAACTTATTCTATGGGCTCAAATTATTGGTTAGCAAAAGTGTTCTCGGTGCATGGTGCGATAGGATAAATAGGTAACTCGACAACGGGTCACATGCAATGGGTATGAATCCTTCATGAACTCGGTTATGTCAGTTATGGCACAGTCCCAATGGTCTGATGGAAAGTTGTCTGGTCATAAATTCCTTACTACCCATTTAGAGTTTTTTTATAATGGTTATAATTTCCCCAATAGCTATATTGCTTCGCCTTGGCGAAGTGCCATGTGTCATTGTGCTGATATCCCAATGAAGCTCCAATTTTGCAAATTTTCCTTCTACGAGGTTCCTTATGGATATTTCTGCAACTTTTTAATCTTATCTCTCTTCTGGATATCCCGAATCAGGAAACCTTGAAAAGAACTCAGAGGAATATCCCCAGGTCATAGGACCGGTCGTATGAGAAGCGACTTAAGGGAGGAGCTAAGGATCCATTAGGTCCTATTTCAGTTTTTGTCATTTTGAAGGACAGAGGACAGGAGAAACTATTGCATTGCGATTCCCTGAATCGTGAAAAGTCGGTAAGTGCTTTGATGATAAGCGCGTGGTCATAGAGAGGTGATCACGTGGATAGAGGCTAGGGGCGATACAGAGCCATTAAGCCCTTTTTGGTGTTTCGACGACTGGGAGTTGGAAGGACAAGGAGTCTAGGAGAGCTCACATATAGGAGTCTTGAAACCCTGAAACACAAAATGTGTGTACAGAGAAGAGCGTCGAAAAAGGGGCGTGCACACAAGTTTTATCAAGGCCTGTGCCAGGGATAGAAAGGGACTTGTGTATTTGTTCAAGGGGTTCCAATAGGATCCCAAAGAGCTATTTCATCTTAGACGAAGAATGATCCAGAGACTGGGAGGTCGCAGAACCCTACTGAGGTGGGGGGTCTGCATCAGGTGGTATCAGAGCCACTTTCTATCTAAAGATTGCAGGTAGAGGGAGGCAAAGAGGATAAATAAAATACTCTGATACACACCATCAGGTGGTATCAGAGATGATTTTTGTCTATAGATTTTAGACAAAAGAGAAAGAGGAGATCGTTACTTTGTTCACAGATAAAGGAGAGACGGTGGGAGAAATTCTAGTGACATCAAGTATATCAGAAGCAGAGATTCATCTGTATACATCAAGTGAAAGGAAGACAGGGTGTTAAATCTCTATGGTGATTGTTGCAAGGTGTGCAGCAGTCAATAGACAATCAGGTGGACTATAGGAAATTCTCTTAGTTGTAGAGTGACAACAACAAGTTTGTTGGGAGGCTAGACAGGGAAGAAAATGGATACTAAAGGCCATGAGCATGGTGGAAGAGGAGACCACTGGCAGATGAGTAAAGTAGAGATTGACAAAGAAATCACTGAGATAAGAGAGAGGATGGAGGAGCTTTCACTGTGGGTGCAACAAAATGAAAAATCACAGTGGGTATATGAATGGCCCATGAAAAAGAAGGTGAAGTGGCCAATCAAGGAGTTGTTGGCCAAAAGACAACAAAGGTTGTTGAAGAAGTGGCTGAGGTATGCTGAAAGCCTCAGTGACACAAAGCTGGTTTGCATCTGTGAGCCAAAAGTTGGAGAAACCCTCAGTGATGAGGAAGGGAGATCAGTTTCATATCTCATAAACTGCCAGGAGGGCAGAGATGAATTTTCTAATTGCCAGGTGGGCAATGAAATGAGATCATTGGAGGATCTTATAGACTGTCAGGAGGACAGTAGTGGAAATTCATATTTCCAGGAGGGAAATGGTATGATATTAGCTGAAGATCTCACAAACTGCTAGGTGGACAGAAGTGAACTTTCAAGTTGCCAAGTGGGAAATGGAAAGATATCAACAGAAGGTCTCGCATACTGCCAAGGGGGTAGTGGTGAAAGTTCAAATTGCCAGGTGGGAAATGAGATGGGATCACTGTATCTCATAGACTGCCAAGTGGGCAACAGAAAATTCCCAAATTGCCAAGTGGGCAAGGGAAAATAAGTGAGACTATCTAAAAGTATTGGGGACTCAGGAGTGAGCTTAGGTCAGCAAAGAGTGCTGATGGAGATGGGATCACTTGATATCATAAACTGCTAGGTGGGCAGTAAAAAATTCCTAGGATGCCAAGTGGGCAAGGGGGAAAAGATGAGGCTATGTGAAAGTCTCATGAACTCAAAGGAGAGTTCGAATTAGCAAGGAGTGTTGATGAAGGAAGATTAGAAATACATTTTGATCATTGGGGGAATTGAAGTATTTCTACCAAGAATCCTAGTTGAGGCCAGAGTATGTGTTGCAGAAACAACAACAGAAGACGGAAAGCCAGCAGAGACTGTCATGGAGGAATAAATGGAGCAGACACTGATGTCTACCCCATTAGAAGGAAAAGAGCATTCATCCAAGTTTCTCAAAATTTCCATCCAGGGAGCTGGAATAGAAATGACTGTAGCACTGGAGCCTGCAGCAGAGGAGGAAGCAGACAACATGGATTTTGCTGCTCTGTATGAAGAATTGGAAGCCCTGGAGAAGAGGTTGATAGTGAAAAGATTTCACATCCAACATATCAAGTTGGAGACAGATGTAGGAGCATACCAGGCTGGGAAGAAGCTGGAAGAAGTTGGAGGTATGCCATCAAGAGAAATGGCAGCAGTACAATTTCCACAGGAAGAAAATGAGAAACAGTTCAATGAGGAGTTTAGTGAGGAGATTGCAAAGTTGGATTCTACAACAGAGTGGCCACTTAGTGCCACAAAGAGAGATAAAGATAGAAAGGGAGATCGACCAGATCTTCCCATTGAGAAGACTGCATACAAAGAGCCATCCACTGAAGCAGTTGGACGAGATAATTGAGGAGATCATAAAGATAGTAGTAACAGAGAAGTAGAGGAGCAGATGGACAACTCCAAAGAAATGTTTGGGATCTAGGTGGATTTAAATAGCAATGCAGAGGAGCTCATGATTAGGAGATCATGATTTTTCTAGCTGAGGAGTATGATGCAGGAGCATCGCTCCATTTCAATAGCATGCTAGCTATCCAACACATCCAACATGCATTTAAATGGAGAAAGGGAGAGGCGGAACCCTCTCATTTTTCAAAATTTCAAAATTGTATTAAATTTTGTAAGGTTGTAAGAGCCGACCATGCATCTGTTCAGGAAGTGGTTGAGATTTCCTTAAATGGTAGCCTGCAGCAAGCCCAGGTCGTAATCAGGCCTGGACACTCCATTTATGTAATTTATCTATAGGTGTTGCTCTATGATAGCGATAGCTCAGAGACGGTGAGGTGGAGGATAAGCTCGAGAGAGCCCTCATTTTGTAAATAAGAAAATAGAGAAGAATTCAGAGAGTAATAAGACTCAGGGTAGAGAGTTAGGAGGGAGACCAGAGAAGAGAGGTCTCGAGAGAGAGATGAGACTTGTTACAGTCCATCCATTGTAAACACATTTGTATAGACATACAAATTAATAGAAAAGCAGTTTTTCCTGCATACTGTGTGTTTGGTGTTTGCATGTTTTTATGCATTTCATGTTTTAAATGCATAACTAGTGAAACATTACAAGAGTTTCAATTTATTCCTGTCTTGGAGTTTCTGAGTGCAAGGTGTGCATTGACAGAGGTGAGACAACCTCAGTAAATCTCAAGAGGGATAGCGTTGAACCTTCACCAGTAGAAGTGCAAGGAGGGCACAGGAAAGAACTTCGTCTCAAGTTCAAAGAAGACAAAATCACTGAGGATTTTGGAGAACTCTGCCAGGAGGGCATTGAGTTGGTGCAAGTGTGCATAGAAGGAACTCTTTTGAGTTCTAATATAGGAGAAGTATCAAGGATAAAGACACTCACAAAGTTGTCGAATATGATTTTTTCTCAGCAAGGAGTGCTTGAGCAGGAAGTTGCCAAGAGGGCACCAAATTCCCCTTTGAAGGGAGAGAAAAGGACTGAGTCCCTTAAAGATTCAAGTTCTGAAGCTCAGGAAGGATAGTGATGTTGTGCATGGAGTAACAACAAAGAGGAGCAGGAGATCAATAAACCTTTTGAGGTTTCATAGTTGACGAAGCTCAGGAGGGACAACGTTCCCAGAACACAAGAAAGATCCAAAGGAGTTGAGCTCGCAGGGGAAGCAATGGTCGAGGCCTTTGAAACTTCGAAAAATATTCCAAGGAAAAGGAAGAAGCACAAGCTCAGGACGGAGTAGAGATGTCATTAGATCAGCTAGAGAGGGAGAGATCTGGATCATCATATCTTGTGCAAAGAACTGATAGTCATCGGATTTGGAGGAACGCACACAGAGTTTAACCTCTGAGAATGTGCACAGGAGAGCAAATGAAAGGAACGATGGAAACATTTCGTGGAGAAGTGTTGAAATCGTGAGAGCCATAGGATCACACCAAGTTGTGAGGGATTTAAGCATTCACAAGATTAGGAGGAGTAGTGGTCGTTGGATGGGAAGCATCAGGAGTCGTTGATCTCACACTCGAATTTCACTATTTCAGAGTTCAGGGTTTGGAGCAGCAAGTGACTTTGGAGTCACTGCATCACGAACTCCCGGTTCATGAAATCCCGAAATAATCTAGACCATTGATCTCATGCTCAAACTTTTCTATTTCAGAGTTCAGGGTTTGGAGCGGCGAGTGATCTTGGCGTCACTGCATTGTGAAATCCCAGTTCGCGAAATCGCGCCAGCCGTCGGTTCTGGAGCACAGTGGCCTGAGAGTCGCTGGATCATGAATATGTGCATGGGTTTTAAACCTCATAATAGCAGAAGGAAGAGGAGTCTTTCGACTTCGCAACTCACAAAGTCCTGAAAATATCAGGACCATCCATTGTTGGAAGGACACGTGGCGGAGATCCACGTATTTCAGGGATTTGGGCATCGAAAGGCAGAAGGAGGAGTATTTCAAATTTGCAACCCACGAAGTCCTGAAAAACATCGAAACCATCCATTTTGGAGGACAGGTGTCAAAGATCCAAGCCCTTTTCGGTGTTTCGGACACCGAGAGTTCGAGGAGAAGGAGTCGTGAGACAAGAAATCCTGACTCGTGAAATTGTGAAAGCATCAAGACCATTCATCACGGAGGACACGTGGCGAGCAGTCAAGGTTCGGGGAAAATCCCGAAAGGTTCTCTCAAGGGGTAGTATTTCGGCATTTTGGGACTCGGGAGGTTGAAGGAACAAGAATCTTTTGTAGCCGAAATCGTAAAATCACGAATTACGAAATCCCAAAAAGTGGACCATGGTCATGGGTAGATTTTGTCATTTCGGGACCCGGGAGTGCGAAGGACCAAAAATCGCTGCAGCCAGAATCGCGAAATCACGAATCGCAAAACCCTGAAAAGCACTCGAAGGAATAGCCCTAGGTCACAGGACCGGTTGTATGAGAAGCGACTTAAGGGAGGAGCTAAGGAGTTGTTAGGCCCTAGTTCAAGTTTTAGAATTTCGAAGGACAAAGGACAGGAGGAACACTTGCATCGTGATTCCTCGAATCACAAAAATCTGATAAGCACTTTGACGATAAGCACGTGGTCACAGAGAGGTGATAACATGGATAGAGGCTAGGGGCGATACATAGTTGTTAATCCCTTTTCGGCGTTTCGGCAATTGGGAGTTGGAAGGACAAGGAGTCTGGGAGAGATCACATACAGGAGTCACAAAACCCCGAAACGTGAAAGGTGTGTATAGAGAAGAGTGTCGAAAAAGGGGTGTGTGTGCAGGTTTTCTCAAGGCCTGTGCCAGGGATAACAAGGGACCTGTGGATTTTCTCAAGGGGTTCCAAAAGGAGCCCGAAGAGCTAT
Source organism: Picea glauca (assembly GCA_000966675.3). Classification (NCBI taxonomy): domain Eukaryota; kingdom Viridiplantae; phylum Streptophyta; class Pinopsida; order Pinales; family Pinaceae; genus Picea; species Picea glauca. Next base: position 239,983 of record JZKD02S2116915.1, read on the forward strand.
TTTGGCTCAGACGAAGAACGGTCTAGAGACCAAGAGGTCGCAAAACCCTACTGAGGTGGGGGGTTTGCATCACATCTGTAGAAATACTTTCTTGGATTCTTCCATAATCTTAGTTTCTAGATCTGCCTTAGGGTTTTCTTGGTTCAGATTCATTCTTTCAACTTTAGCAATCATTCCAGGGAAATCCAATACTTCATGGTCCATATCTTTTCAACAAAGACAACTAGGTCTTCTCCCAGGGCATTCCTTATCAATATGTCCTGGTCTTCTGCAACTATAGTAGAGGGTTAATCCTCTCTTTCTTTTAACTGATCCCCAACCCTTTTTGTACTGCACGCTGGGATCGTAGGAGCTAACTTGCAAAAAATTATTTCTAGGATCCTACATCCATTTGTTAGTCCAAATATTCTTTCTATGCATAGGTATAACATATATTTCACTATTCTTATTAAATCTATTCATATCAAACCTTATTTCATCTACCATTACTCTAGTTTTCGTGCTAGGACAAAATCTATCAAACATACCTAGATTCATGCTTTAGAAACAAAATTTTCCACTTCTCTTACTTATAGAGAGCACAAAGCTTTCAGATATATAACTTTTCACTATTCTTACCTTTATCAGTGCACAAATCTCGCATATCTTACCTCTTTCTTCATATATGACCTCTTTTCTTGGCACAAAGCTTCACAAGTCAAGCAGAATGTTGCGCAATAGGGAAACATATCTACACACAGGGCTTTCTTAGTTTCAGGTCAAATCTTTGCACAAAGCTTCTTCTTCCTCAGTTCCCAGCAATCACAGTTTTAGGTCCCGGCAACGAAACCATTTGTTAGCACAGGGAAAACCCAGGGTTCAACGCTACAAAAATGCACCAACAAAACCCTAACTACCAGCCCTTTTGGAAACACCTGCAAAGTAGATGAAGTCTCACCCAAGGTAGAGGTAGGGGTGGTTGTATGACTCAGATGTCTGCAACCTTAGTTGGGACATAGATCTGTGATTCTAGTATTTAACAAAGAACTCAATAGTAAACCTTCATCAATATCTAACCACTATGTACTCTGCAGATAGAAAAAAGCATCGCAACGTTCACCCAAATCTAATGTATCTAAGAACTTAGCATAAGGAATTAGATCAGATCTAGCAGATTCAAACACTAAGCAAGTTCACAGAGGTCAGATCTAGCATTCAGATTCATCATAAACATAAGGTATACCAGATCTATCTATCTATCTATGTCAAGCACATAGAAAATAACACATAAGTACACCAACACATCGCACAAGGTAGAGCAACACAACATATACGTTGTTCACCCCCACCCTGGGGCTACGTCCACCAACTCTTCTTCTTTATTAGCTCCTTCAATCAAATACATGCACAAAGACACAAAAACATTACTCTGCATAGGACAAGATATTTTCGCACCTCACTAGATCCTCCTTCCTTGCGCTACAACACAAAGCCCTTCACAGTCTGCCACAACCACTTGCACTTAGCTCTGCAACTTTCTCACAGTATGCACAAAGCATTTACAAAACACACTTGCATGTAGCATAACATCACCTAGATGCCTATTCTATTATATATATTCCTTACATTGCCTAGACATCTATTTATGTATTAAAAAATAGGACTAAGCATGGTTAAACCATGGGCCGACATTCTCATACCTGTTACATATTCCCAAATCCCAAAAAGGACCCAAAAGGGGGTCAAGATCCCACGATCTCTGCTTCATCTTGCACTCCACCTTCAACAGGCTGTCGAAGTCCAAAATGTTCAAACTTGACCAAGGATCTCTCAAAACTTGGTCGAGGGCCAACCCCAGGTCAGTGCCTTTGGTAGTCACTTGGGCCCCAAATCCCCAAAAAATTTCGTTTAGGGCCTCAAAATGGCCCTGAAAGTTTGGAACTTGAAAACCTGTTGAAAAACTGCCAAGATGGAAAACTATTTTTTCAAGCCCATGGAATAGGTGGGTGGTCATCGATATCCATTTGGATCAATACTCCCTCCTTAGGAAGAAATGGTCTCCATTGTGTTGAGTTCCTAGGGGAGAGGGGGAAGCGTTTGTTGAATATGAATCTTGGTGAGTTTCTTTCCTTGTTGGAGACATCGTGTTGTTTGGTTTGTGGAAGGTTTCCATGAACTTGTTGTTGGTAGGGTTGAATCTGTTCAACCAGTTGGGCTACATGAGATGTCTGTGTGCAAAAGGAATCTTTTCACTTTGTTGCAATCTTATCGACCCACTTTTTTTGGATAGAATGTGCTTGGGTCAAGGTTGTAGTGGTTGCAATATCCATTTGTTCACATTTTGAACAACTTGTAAAGAATTTTAATTTTGTAGTATGAGATACTACCTTGTGGCACTATTTAGGTGGGACAGTAGTTGGAACTGCCTCTGGTATTTTGTATAGATGACACCCCAGAAAAATAATGACACTACGAGGTCAAGATGCATAAACAACATGGAATTCCCACATATATGGTTGGACCAAGAGAACATCACAAACATCCAATAGGGAAACATCACATAATACCTCATCCTTGAAGGGTTGGATGTCATATGACAATTGAAACTATTGGTGGACACAGAGATCTCATCCCTGGCAAAGCCACCCAATGTTATATGGTTATGGGTGTGGTATTTTCAACAATCCAACTGTTTGACGACCTCTGCTAAGATGAGGTTCTTCTGGCTTCCGCTATCAACAATAAAATGAAGTGGGGTCCCCTTCACCCACATATATGAATGAAAAAGGTTCTCCCCCTCTTCAGGATCTATTGGTTCTTCTAGTTGAATTGTTGTGGTCGCGACAATAGCAGTGGGATGTACGTCGATGATCTGTCTTCTATCGATATTTTCTAAATCAAGTGATGAATCATGGTTTGGCTCATTCTCTTTGATCTCGACCACCAATGAATATTTTGAACGACATTCATCAGTGTTGTGCCAAGGGATTTTGTGGAAATCACACCATTTTCTAGTGTCCTTCTTCATCTTTCTTTTAACCTTTTTTTCCTATGGATTGGAGTAGTTTTTGGGATGTTGTTTGTTAGGGCCATACTCATCATACTTTGGTTGTTTCATATTTGCAGACTTGAACTCTCATTTTTTTTGGTGCTTAAACTTCTTCTCGATTTTACAGCATATCGATTAGTAGAGTTGAGTGATGAGATGTCCAAAAAATCCATTTCATTTTGGATGTATCTGTGTAGAGCTCTATGGTATTTCAGAACCAAATGTTGTTCGGAGTCTTTGATACCCATATTGGTGCGCAAGTTATGGAAGGTATTGGTCAACACCAACACTATTTATCCCCTCTCTTGTCACAATGTGGTCCATCTCATGTACTAGTCTTCATAGTTGCCAACATGGTAATATTGTTCCTTGAACAAATCCACAAAAAAATCCCAAGTGTGATCGACCCCATATATTCCTGAATCCTCTCTGGAACTTTTCCCCCAGTAGGTTTCCCACCAATGTTTGACATGGGGGAGAGCCTTAAGGAGTGTGAAGGTGATCTTTTCCCTGTCATAAAAATGGTGAACAGAGAAATAATCTTCTAGCATATTTAACCATTTGTCTAGGGAATCCGCATTTATATGACCTTCAAATATAGGAATATCAAAACTAACCTTTACCTTGAAAGGAGAGGTTCCTCCAAAGTTGTCTCTTGATGAAGACACTCTTGTTTTTATTGGTAGGCGTTGAAGGATGTGAGAACAATTCTCCATCATTCCGTCCCTTTGTCACATGAGAGCTTGCTCAAGCAACATATTGATAGAATCTTATGCTCCATCATTTTTCTTTTACTCCTCCATGGAGGGTTTCTTGGGCGTGTGAGTGATTTTCCTCAAGAGAGACAAGCTCGAGACCCAACTTTCTATACTCAGACCTCGTCGGGGACATGCACTAAAAAACGATCAAGAGAAGTATGCTCTGATACCATTGATCCAGATTATTTTTGGCAAGAAATGAGAGTGGAGATATAATAAAGAAATGTACAGAGATGTATCAAATATCAAATAATATAACAGAAATATATCAGAGATATAAACACAGAGATACAATAATACACAATTTCTATTAATGTGTGAAATGTACAGAACTGTAAAAATACAGAGTGAAAGACTTGCTAGAATGGTGGAATCTTATCTCTGAGAAGAGATGTGATGGATACTCTCATTCACAAGAATATGATCGTTACAATAAGTCTCAAAATGCATTTTTAACATAAGTAAAATCCAAAACCCTAACCTCAGAAGATGATAATCAAAAAGGTTTGTGGGCCCCGATGCAGGTTGTTGATACGTCAACTTCTCGGGGGTGTAGATTTTGCATATGATCTTTGTTTGGGGTGCTCGATACATCATTATAAATTTCTAACCGAGAAGAATGATTTTCAATTGGCATAGGCTAGTGATTTTAGTGGTAACTTTGGCCCCAAATCCCCAAAAAACGTCATTTAGGGCCTCAAAATGACCCTGTAAGTTTGGAACCCGAAAAACTGTTGAAAAAATACCAAGATGGAAAACTATTTTTCGAGCCCATGGAATAGGTGGGTGGCCACCAATATCCACTTGGATCAAGGGAATTCAAGAAGTATTTTGAAAATAAATATTTAACCAAGAGATACTATGACAAGAAAATGAAAGAGTTCTTTGAACTCAAACTTGGGAGTATGACCATAGATGAATATGAAAGAAGGTTTTTAGAACTAGTAAAATATGTTTCTTTCATCAAGGATGAGACAACTAAGATTCAGAGGTATTTGAGTGGATTTCCATCATTGATCAGTGAAAAAATACAATATGATGACCCCAAAACATTGGAGGAGACCATAAGGCGAGATAAATGACTATGTGATCAACAAAAATCAAGGCCAACTTTCGAAAAAGATTGGGAAGACAAGAAGAATATCAAAATGGATCAGAGGAAGTAGGGGACTAAGACACCATTCTTCAGAAATAATCCTCAGGGAAAACCAACTTCTAGAGAACCTAGAATGATGGAGACAGGGATTCAAAGGCCAAGGCATCCACCTATTCAATGTCGGGGTTGTAAAGGAGATCATATGTATAAATATTTTCCTCACATAGGTGAAAAAGTGAGGAATTTTTACAATGTACAACAAGTTTAAATAGTGGAGGACATGAAAATAAATGTACCAAGGATCTATGCATCCTTGGACAACAAACAAGAAAAGTATCAGCCACATATGATTGAAGTGGAAGGTATGATAAACAACCAAACCATTGTTATTTTAATTGATTTGGGATCTATTCATAGTTATATAGATCCTAAGATGGTGGAAAGTTTCCATTTTCCTAAGAAGCAAGCATGGAAAATCTTGGTTGGTGCAGCTGGCTATCGGAGCCAAAAGAAAAATTAATGATATGGTTAAGTCAACTCCTATGGACATGAATGGACTGAACACCAGGGAAGATTTGAAAATATTTCATTTAGGTTCCTATGAATGTCTAATTGGGATGGATTAGTTGGACCAACATCATGCTATCCTATACTATCATAACAAGGAATTTACTTGCTTGGATGAGGAAGGGAACCTAAAGACAGTGTAGGGAATTCCCAGGGTAGTAATTGTCAGATATTTCAGCATTGCAGCTAAAGAAATGTTATAGAAAAGGGTGTCAATTATTTTCAACTCATATGGAAGAGACACCTAAATATAGGGTGTCAAAGAGTTTGAATATGTGTTTAAGGAAATACCAGGATTTCCCCCTAAAAGAGACATCGATTTCTCTATAAATTTGATGTCTGGAGTAGATCCAGTATCCAAGACTCCTTATAGGATGAGTACACTAGAATTGAAGGAATTGAAAATGAAACTTGAAGAGCTTCTAAAGAAGGGGTATATACACCCAAGTGTGTCACCTTGGGGTGCCCCAGTTTTATTTGTGAAGAAAAAGGATGGAACATTGAGACTTTTCATTGACTTTAGGCAATTCAACAAAGTAACTGTGAAGAATAAGTATCACTTGCCAAGTATTGATGACCTCTTTGATCAGTTGAAAGATGCAAAAAAATCTCCAAGATTGATCTCAGATCAAGTTTATCATCAAGTAAGAATTAAAGAAGAAGACATCAACAAGACTTGTTTCAAAACAAGGTATGGTAATTATGAGTTCACAATGGTGCCATTTGGATTATCAAATGCACTAGTTGTCTTCATTTGTTTAATGAATGATATTTTTAGAGAATACTTAGATAAGTTTGTCATTGTATTTTTAGACAACATTCTTATAAATTATAAGTCAAAGGAAGAGCATAAACAACACTTGAGGATGGTGTTACAAGTATTAAGGGAGCATCAATTGTATGTCAAAATGAGCAAGTGCTCATTTTATCAGAAGAAAATTGATTATTTGGGACATATCATTTCAGAGGATGGGATAGTAGTGGATCCTGAGAAGATAGAAGCCATTAGAGGATGGTCAATGCCAAAGATTGTGACAGAGGTCAAATCATTCATGGGCCTTACAGGGTACTAGAGGAGATTTATTGAAGGATTCTCAAAGATTTCATGCCCAATCACTTCCTTGCAAAAGAGGGATATGAATTTTTAGTGGACATTGGATTGTGAAAATAAGTTCCAACACTTGAAGCAATTATTAACAAGTTCTCCAATACTAAGGATTGTAGATCCAAATGAGGACTTCATTGTATGCACAGATGCATGTAAATAAGAACTTGGTGGAGTCCTCAGTCAAAATGGGTTTGTTGTATGTTATGAATCAAGGAAGTTGAAGGATCATGAAAGGCACTATGCCACTCATGATTTGGAGTTGGCATCCATAGTGCATGCCTTGAGGAAGTGGAGGAACTATCTCATGGGGAAAAGGTTTGAGTTGAGGATAGACCATAATAGTATGAAATATTTATTTGATCAGCCAACTCTAAATGCCAGGAAAGGTTAGAATTTCTCAGTGAATATGAATTTGATATAAATCATATCAAAGGGAAAGAGAACAAAGTGGTTGGTGCACTCAACAGAAGATTGCATGAGTTTCATGTTATATCTATAGGCATGTACCAATCAAATTTGAAATACAGAATCATAGAGGTAGAAAAATCATATTTGCAATACAAGGAATTAGTGGAAAAATTATAGCAAGGCATTTTGCAGTAGAATATTGAAGACTATAAGCTAGAAAATGATGAAATTGTCATATACAGGGGAAAAATTTATGTACCAAATTCCCAGGAATTGAAATTTTGATATTGAGAGAAATGCATAATGTACCTTATGCTGGGCACCCAGGTTATCAGAAAACTATTGCAGTTGTCAAGAGACAATATTATTGGCCAGGAATTAAGAAAGAAGTTGTTGATTTTATTGCCAAATGTTTGGAATTTCAAAAGGTAAAGGTTGAGCATAGACACCCAGTTGGTTTGTTATATCCATTACCCATTCTTGAGTGGAAATGGGAAGTTGTAACAATGGATTTAATCACCAAAATTCCCAAAACAAACAAGAAACATGATTCTATTATGGTGGTGGTGGATAAGCTTACGAAAGTTGCCCATTTTATTTCAGTTAAGCTCACTCACAAGGAAGCCAACATTGTTGATGTTTATTTGAGAGAAATTTCTCGATTACATGGTATACCCAAGACAGTTGTGTCTGACAAAGATCCAATTTTTTCATCAAATTTTTAGAAGGGATTATTAAAGGGATTTGGAAAAAAATTCAATTTTAGCATAGCTTATCATCCATAATCAGATGGACAAACATAGAGGGTGAATCAAGTGATTGAGGATATGTTGAGGATATGTTGAGGATGTAAGTGATGGATAAAACATCAAAATGGGAATACTACCTACACTTGGTAGTGTTTTCTTATAACAATGGATACTAAACATCTATAAATATGAGCCCATTTGAGGAACTTTATGGTAGAAGGTGAAACACACTGGTAAGCTGGGATAACCCAGTAGATAGAGTAGTGGTTGGGCCAGATTTACTCTGGGAAATGGAAGAGAAAATGTTGAAAATTAAACAAAATTTAAAGGCTTCCCAAGACAGGAAAAAAAACTATGATGATAAGGGTATAACTCACAGGGAGTTTAAAGTGGGTGATCATGTATTCTTGATCCAAATGGATCTCCGCAAGTGAAAGAACTTAGCGCCATGTTGATTTCAAGGTGGCGACAAAAGTGTTTAAGTGGATTCAAATGATGCTTTCTTGAGTTTTATTTCTCACTCATTTAATTATGCATTTGTGGGAAAAATACTTCATGCATGTTTCATATTAGTTTGATTAATTCTTTTATGAAGTGCTCATGCATTTTATGAGCTTTAATAACTCATACATTATTGTTATTCACTTGTAATTAAAATGATTAATATTTGTGAGAGAAAATTTGTCTCACATATTATTCATTTATTAATTATGGAAATTGGTTTTCATGTGAGAAACCACCTCACACCAATTTTCCATTTTTTCTCAATTGTAGGTTGAGAGAATCAAGGGCATGGTTGGAAAGTCTTTGGGTATTTTTGAGACTTTTCCATTTTTAAGCCTAAGATGGTTGAAGATCCTATTTTTAAGGATCTTGTTTTTCCTTCTTTGTAATCAGATCCTACAGTTGTGGATCTTGTAATTAATTCTCTTAGTTGGAGAGTGAGTAAGGAAAAACTATATATATTCCTTATGTGAGCCATGTTGAAGAGGAGAGTGAGAAAGGAGAGAGTGCTTAGCTATTGAAAGCCATAGTGCTGAGCTAATGAAGAGCCATAGTCCTTGAATGTAAGAGAGTTTTGAGAGCTCACTTTGAAGAAGGAATATAGAAGATCTGCATTCCAGTTGGAGAAGGTCTGGAGACGTAGCACCAGAGGTGGAGGGGTGAACTATGTTATCAACATCATTTATCTCTCTCTTATTTGCCTTCATGTGTTTTTCTCTATTCTATGTTCATTTACTTATGTTTATGTGTTTTAATGCATTATGGTAAATGAACTAATAAAACCTGTATAAGCCATAGTCAATTTAAAGATCCTCACATTGTAAACATTTGGGAGAGTAGTACTCGATCTGTTTAAGGATAAAGTGGTATCAAAGCAGGTGACTGCTTTGCAGGATGGGTAGAGGAGCAAAGCATGCTGAAAGAATGCAAGAGTTGCAAGAGATCAATGACAACATTCGAGCTGACAATGCATAATTGAGAAGACTTTTGCAAGTAGCTAAAGAGGAGAAGCAGGAGCTTCAAGAGATGCTACGAGCCAAAGAAGAGTTATTGGCTAAGTTGCAAAAGGTTGATAAGATGGATGCTGCATCTCAAACCGAGGTATATGATGTTTCTTCATGTTTTGTTTTCTCTCAATATGAAACTAATGTTGACATGAAGATCCTCATGAAGATGGGGTATAGAGGAGGTGGACTTGGCATTAATGGTCAAGAAGTCAGCCAGCTATTGGAGGTTGTAACAAGAAAACCATTTGCAGGCTTGGGTTATGGACATGAAGAGAAAGGAGAATGCTCGAAAGTTTCTAAAACTAAAGCCATCTCTTCACCACTAGATTCCAAGAAGGGAATCAAGACAGTTAGTCCTCATCAGTTTAAGGACAAGTCAGGAAGGTATAACAGTCATTCAAGTTCTTATTTTGCATATAAGAGAAATGATTGCTTCCATAGATCTTCTAACCGTGATGTAGTTAAGCATCAAACAAAGAAAATGTGGGTTAAGAAGATAGATGTGTCCATGAGAAGTGATACCAAGAAGAAGAAGAACCTTTCGTATCCTCCTGCAAGGAATGTACAGTTGAATGGAAAACGAAGGAATTTTTTCAATTTCTGCAAAATTAGTGGCCATTGGGAGAAGAAGTGCTGGAAATTGCACCATGAAATTTGCCACAAGTCAAGCAAGAAGAATGTAAAGGAGCCTATGAAGAAGGAGGCTCCATCCACCATTGGAAAATCACGATTATGAGATGAAAGTGCTTGGTGCTGGTTCGGTAAGCAGTTCATAATGTTTCTGCAAGTTTTATTTCTTCTATGTTGCAAAATTTTGAGTTTTATGGGGGAAGGTATCTCCCTTTTTATGGAAAACACTCAAAAAAATTTCGACTCAGAATCAAGAAGTAATGGCGTCATTGTTAGGGATCATGTGCATCAGCGGAACCGACCACTGTCAAAGTTATCTCTGATTTGAAAGACTCCATTGTCCAAAAGATGGGCTAGAAACCTGAGGAGGTCAAGATTTCGAATCTTAATTCGATTGACACCATGATTGGCCACGCGACACTTTAAAATTCGATCTTCAGATTGGAAATGCCATTCTTCCCCTCAGATTCTCAGAGGATGTGACTTCCTGGTAGTTTATGGAAGATGTTTTTTCCAATGAGGATCAACAAGAAACAACAGGATCTGAGAACACTGTTGATGAATGTCATCAGTAAATTATGTCGGTTTTAGTCCCCTTTCAGCTGGTAGGCCCGTTAGAGTTGTGGATACAAGATGCCGATCACATGTGCCTTTCCTTGTCACATGATGTTGAAGATGGAATATTGAAGAAGTTAATGCTAGCATATGGAGCTATTGTGACTATTAAAGGTGCAAGGGAACTCAATCTAACGCAGCCTCTCGAGATTCCTCTACCCCTAGGTAGTAGCATAGAGGATAGAAGCAACCTGGCTTCTAGCCTGTTTGCACTTGCTTCCAAGTTAAGGCATGCTTCTGCCAATAATGGAAAACCCTTGTCTCTGAGAATTGTAGGTCCTAGTTCACTTGTTGCATCATCCGTCAGCGAGCCAGATTCAGCATCGAACAGGTTGAAAGTGAAAAGGCTAGCTCTGGGATCAGTTGAATTGATATCTCGCCAAAAGAATAGGAAATATGGCTACAGTTGAAGTTTTGATGGTGTCCAGATTGGTTTTGTTGATGTGTGCGTTGTTCAAATGTTTTCCTACTGGATACAAGCACCGATAGCCAAGAATCCATGGATATACAACACCAGTAGCCAAGAATTTAGGGATACACAACACCAATAGCCAAGAATCCAGTGCAACAATATCTGTGTTTGTAAAATTAAGTTAGAATTGAAAAAAAACAATTATTAGCAACAATTATTTACTGGGCAGGCGAGAACTTCACTTAAAGACCTAAGAGCCATAGATCAGAGGCTGAGGTTGAATATATGTGTTGTGGTATGATGGGCAAAATTTGGTTTTAATTGCAGGTTCTATAAACCTTTGTACAAGGGTCGATCATAAGACTGAGAGCCAAAGACATGCCACAACATCGTGAATGTTAGCATGGAGGCCAGCGTATTGATTGTTGATATACCATCATTGGAACCATAAACCGAAGACCAAATTCCAAGGGCACCTTTTACAAAATAGATATGTCCATTATAGTTCTTCTATGTGAACTATTTAAAACTCCTTTTGTAATATTTACCATGTGGAAAGATGGCATGGAAGGGGCACTTTGGAAATGATGCTTGTAATGTTGTAGTTGGATTGTAGGAACTTCCACCTCTAGTACATTTTTTCCATGAGGATTTCTCACCATAGTTCATATTTTGACATCAGATTTGATGTGTTGGCCATGTAAAGGCCATAAATTCCATTAAAAAATTGATGTAAGGATGATTATGAAGCATTGAAAAAGGCTTGTTTAGCCACTCTTACATGAGGAAGAGTGAGAGGCATATTTTTGTGCATTAAGCCTTGTTGGCTTCTTTGTAAAAAGTTGATTGAGGCATTTTTTTCTAAGCCTATGTTTGGAATTTTCATGTAAACTTGAGCAATGAGTGTGGTTATAAACTCTTGGCAAGTGTTTCAAAACAAAATGTAAATAGGTATGATTAGTCACAGCTCCAGGTTATCATCAATTACAGGTTGCAACTTTAAGCAGATGTGGGCGTTTGCATTCCAATTCCAAAGAACATAGGTGAAGGAGTCTTGAGGGGATGTGCCTTTTTTTTCCAGGCATTTGCATTGTAGCAGTTGCAGGTGTTGGTGTTGCATTCTGATTCCAAAGAACAGGGGTGAAGGAGTTTTAAGGGAATGTGCCTTTCAGAGACATTTGCATGCACTTGACGATGGATTGAAGTTGACACTTTTGGAGACCAAAATTTTATTTTGTGGGGAGGTGTGATCCAAATGGATCTCCACGCATGAAAGAACTTAGCGCCATGTTGATTTCCAGTTGGCGACAAAAGTGTTTAAGTGGATTTAAATGATGCTTTCTTGAGTTTTATTTCTCACTCATTTAATTATGCATTTGTGGGAAAAATACTTCATGCATTTTTCATATTAGTTTGATTAATGCTTTTATGAAGTGCTCATGCATTT
>JZKD02S2116915.1:252374-278970 GCA_000966675.3 Picea glauca
ATTAATATTTGTGAGAGAAAATTTGTCTCACATATTATTCATTTATTAATTATGGAAATTGGTTTTCATGTGAGAAACCACCTCACACCAATTTGCCATTTTTTCTCAATTGTAGATTGAGAGAATCAAGGGCATGGTTGGAAATTCTTTGGGTAGTTTTGAGACTTTTCCATTTTTAAGCCTAAGACGGTTGAAGATCCTATTTTTAAGGATCTTGTTTTTCCTTTTTTGTAATCAGATCCTACAATTGTGGATATTGTAATTAATTCTCTTAGTTGGAGAGTGAGTAAGGAAAAACTATATATATTCCTTATGTGATCCATGTTGAATAGGAGAGGGATAAAGGAGAGAGTGCTTAGCTATTGAAAGCCATAGTGTTGGGCTAATGAAGAGCCATAGTCCTTCAATGTAAGAGAGTTTTGAGAGCTCACTTTGAAGAAGGAATATAGAAGATTTGCATTCCAGTTGGAGCAGGTCCGGAGATGTAGCCCCAGAGGTGGAGGGGTGAACTCTGTTATCAACATCAGTTATCTCTCTCTTATTTTCCTTCATGTGTTTTTCTCTATTCTATGTTCATTTACTTATGTTTATGTGTTTTAATGCATTATGATAAATGAACTAATAAAACCAGTATAAGCCATAGTCAATTTAAAGATCCTCACATTGTAAACATTTGGGAGAGTAGTACTCGACCCATTTACGGATCAATTCTTGAAGGTTAAGGAAAAAAAAAGTTCATTGAAGTTGGGAAACTATTCCAAGTTGGCAGCTAGATATTGTAGACCATTTGAAATCCTAGAAAGGATTGGTTTAGTAGCTTATATGATTGCATTGCCTGCATCTATGTTTGTTCATAATGTATTCCATGTATCATTTCTCAAGAAATATATACCTGATTCTAATCATGCTATTGATTGGAATGTGATTGAGGTGGAGCAAGAAGGCACTTTCCAAGTGCATCTAGTACGCATTCTAGCACGGTCTTGAGGATCCTACTTGGGAGCATAAGGATGTACTGCGGGTAGAATCCCGCATGTTTTTGAAGATTTTGGAAATCTTGATGATATGTGTACATAATGCACTGAAGATAGTGCATAAATAAGGGGAGGGGATTGTAATACCCCTAGGCCGAACCCAATTGCAAATGTAAATGTAAATGTACTTAAGTTAGTGAGATGTTTGATATCATTTTTGTATGCACCTTCCATGGTATAGTGCACACATGTACTGTGCACTAAAATGATGAAGTGTGCACATTCCAGGATACCACACACAACAAACTTAAGTGCACATGATTTTGAGGCCAGGGATATTTTGTGTATATGTTGTGTTTTATAGGCTAGTGAGCTAGTTATTATAAGCTAGGAGGCTTATGTTTTGAATTAGGCCAGAGATCCTAGATGCTAAAGGACAGTGAGCCTATTTTTGTATATGTCTGATGATTAATATAATACATTGGTGTGTATATACCAACCACGATAAAGGAGAATGGGGGACTAAACCCTACTAGTTAGGGAAAGGGGAGGTTAAAAGTTAAGGAAAAGGGATAAGCTAGGGAGCTTAAGCCAAAACGGAATACTAAATTAATATTCCTTAAAGTATAAAGTATGGATAATCATTTTATCGTAATTTCTAAGGATGGGGACAAGTGGACCAAAATAGCTCTCGACATGAAAAGTGTCAAGTTGGGAACATGCATACATATATCTTGGACTTAGTTCATTTTCCCATTGATTCCAACATCATTCACTCACTCATGAAGCTTTCCTTTGAACCTTTCTATTACTATCATTGTACCTATACCCATACCCATACTCATACTAGTACCCATACATGTACCTCATTATATTAGGAGTTAGACTGAAGAAGTGGGTTGTCAAGCCCATGGGAGATTGAAGAGGTGGGTTGTCAAGCCCATGAGAAAATCTCTCTAGGTGAGAGAATTGTTGAGAATTGATTCCCAAAGGTGTTAAACTGCAACTACAGGGCTCTGAGACTTGAATTCCATCTTGTTGTTGAAGCCCCGGAAAGGAAGTGGGGCAGCCAAAGGAATATTAAGTAGAGAAGGGGAACACTTCTTGGGGTGGGATAGACATGTGGGGAATGAGGGACTATAGGCTATTAGTTTGAGTTGACACATGTGACAGAGTCTTTTTTGTTGTCTGAGAAACATCAACTTGGTTAGGAATCCCTTTACCTGGGCAGAGTTTAGTCCCAGCTCAGGGGTGACCCACTATTGAGAGTGATGAGTAGCGTGGTCTAAGGTTGGGAGGTTCATGGAAGGTCTTCACGTAGTTGGTGATATTCTTACCAAGAAAAGTGACAATTGTGTGTTAAATTACATGTTGCATTATTATTTATGTGTTTATTTTTATGGGTTTTTCCTGTGTATGATTTATACATGTATTTATATTTATGGGTATTTTGTGTCTATGTTCCATGTATATGTTTACTATTATTTTTGTCTCAATATGTGCAGTTACAAAATGTGTTTTTCTATTTTAAGTTTTATATATAAAGTTTCGCAAGCGTTTCTGTGTGTATATGTTTTAATTTGCATACAATTCAAAAAAAAATTGTGTGGCATAGCCCAGTTGGATGTTGGGGATGTTACAATTACCCTCAAGGAAATGGGCAAGCTGAGTCCACCAAAAAAAACCTGGTTAGAATTATAAAGAATCTCATCAAAGATAATCCTCGTCAATGGCACACCCTCCTCACTTACGCCCTTTGGGAAGATCACACTACTACCAAGGTGAGCACTTTTTGCACCCCGTTCCATCTTGTTTATGGTCAAGAAGCCATTTTTCCTACCGAGCTATAAATTTGTTCTTTAAGACTGATGCTACAAATTGAAGAATTGAATTCTTCTAATATCCCTCAAAGGATAAATGAACTATTGGCTTTAGAGGAACAAAGGACATTTTCCTTGGAGAACATAAAGAGAAGACAACAAACTGTTAAGAAATATTTCAATAAAAGTGCAAAAGCTATCAGATTTAAGGTCAATGAGAAATTCTTGTTGTGGGATTCAGCTCACATGGGTAGGGGAAGGAATTCAAAGTTTACAAAGTTATGGTTGGGTCCTTTTAATATCTCTTTTGTCTTGGGCGAAAATTCTTATATTCAAAAGGACTTGGAAGAGTGGTTATTTTCCTATAGCATTAACAATTCCCACTTGAAACACTATGTGGAACCATCTTGAAAGATAAATGTTGTATGGAATTACTTTTGTATTATAGTTCTATTTCACTACTTGATTTTGCTTTGCTATTTTATTTTTTTGTTAATTCATTTCTATTTTTTTATTTCTTTTCTTGTCAAAAATAAAATTATGGATCAGTTTTTCCACAACGATGTTATTCTGCAAGTATTGTTAATCAACAAAAATTAGGTTACAACTTACACAGTTTTCATGATGTCCCTCCTTGAAGACATCATTGAAATTTCTATCTGCTTCCAGCATTGTTGTTAGATAAGATAATTGGTTTTCATCCCTATTTTATGTTTTCTTTTTCTTCCCTCCACATAGAGATTCAAAAGAGCACACCATAAATTTTTCTCCTTAAAGAAAATAATGCTTTCACTGTGATTAATCAAATGTTATGCATATAGGAATAAGCCTGTCATACGTAACACTTTCCATGATTTATTCCAAGATCCCAAATCAATTTTTCCTTTAACCGCCTCACTTACCCTATTACATAATCATTCTGATATATAATTCCTTGATCTAATGTTTCTGATATATAATTCCTTGATGCTTAAAAACACAACGATGAATATTATGCTCACAAATGATTGCCAAGATCTATTAATTATTTATATTAATAATAAATTGGTAGGTCGCATCCCCTTGTAGACTTGTGGCACTATGATGGTTATGATGTGCTTATATTTTATTTGCTATTGCGATGCTACCAGCGTAGTCTTCTACAGTTTGATGTTTCAAATCATGGTTAAAATTTTATGGTGACATGAGATGATTGGTTGATTGATGCATAGAACTGATAGTTTTTATAACCACTCACAAATTACATTAAGGTTTCCCTATGGATGAAAGGATCATTATCAATTTTTTTTTGATATTGTGATTTAGCATGGATTAATTGGTTTAAATATGATATTGATAAAAGGGATAATACTAGGGTTCATTTAAATAAAAGGACTATTTAAAATATCTAATGTGGTATTATTGTCATAAAAAGGGGTGTACAAACCCTTGATGCTATATTTAAGTGCCTTGTTGAATGTTATATGTCGAATGCACATGGGTTAATGTTATAGAACATGGTTATTTTTAAAAGAGTTTGACATTACAAAGGTGGCGCACTATGTAATTGGGATATGGCAATGGTTATGTGGTTGATTAAATGCCTAGTGCTATGGTGAATTGGATGGCCCATACTTGGAATTGAATGAGGTTGGAGGGAGAAGCGATGTGCATTTATTGCACATCACTCAAACAACCCTCTAGGCTTGTCACCCTAGTCATACTTTCATTCTAGTTTTTGGTTCTCATGGTTATTGATGCTCTGCGATTTTTGGTTGTGAAGGAGACATACAATCTAACTATCTTCCTTGCGCAGTATTTTCCAGGTATGGTTCTTTAATATTCCATCCATGATGGTTTTTCTTCCCTTTGAATCAATATTTGGTTCAGGATTGCTCGTGGTCTGTGTTTTTCTTAAGCTATTATTGGATATTTGAACTATGTAATTCGTGTTGTGCTTGTGGGTTCTTCTGGTGATTATTCTGGATTGTTGGCATTTTAAATAAAATAATGGTTATGCTCTCCTTGGTATGTGTAATATTTTCATGGGTTATGGATAAAATAACAGTGAACATGCTCGATCAGCTTAGGTTTTTGAGTTTGGTTCTCTGTGGAAATTTATTGTTATGTTTGACAAGATTTAAGATTTGCACCTGGGTATTACAACCACTCTATGTGTTAAGATTTGCTACTCCTTTTTCATCTCCGGGGTTGATATGTTTCAGTTCTAGGTTGCAATGTGACATGTTGGGAGTTTAAATTTTTTTCCTTGGCTTGGAAAATCCCCGAGCTGATTAGCTATCATTTTGTTGCCTCACTCACATTTTTTTCTAGAAATCATTTCTCAGTGGGCTTAACATCACCTAGAAGTTTAATGGAAGCATTATATATGTTTTGGTTGAGCACAGGTTTGTGTTTTGGGCATTCATTTTACATTATTGTTTAAGATTTCACTCCTTCTTATTTTCTGTTGGAGGTGGTTGGTTGTCATTTGGTAACCCTCACAATCGAGGTTATGGTTACTTGTTATATGTCTATGGTAAAGCTTGAACGGAACGATTTGTATGCGTTTTTGAGGAATTATTCCTTTGATTGAGCCATCTATTATTACTCTATGCTCACTGTGTTTAAACCCTAAATACAATATTGATATCATTTCAATAAATTCAAAGGTTGAAGAGACACCTATGTGTGCTTCGTCGATTGGGCTTAATTTGGCTTTATTTCTCATTGGGAAATTTAAAAAAAATAAAATAGATTGTACATGCTAGTTTATGTGAAGCTTGGGCTCAAAGTTGCATGTTATTTGTTTAATTATTTTTGAATCAATTCTTATGTTGATTATATTTGAAGGACACATGTGTGTGAATGGATTTGGGCCTAATTATGAGTTTTAATGCCCAATTGATTATGGTGAACATTGTTTGAATAATGGAAAAATGGTGGTTAATAATGTGCATATTTTTATTTGATTTTAAAGAACAAGAATTGGTTATAAATGGTAGGGATCACTGTGCATTTTCAATTGTTTTTAAAAGGAAAGGATATTTATCATTGGAGTTATAGATGGTCATGGCTCAAAGGATTATTATGTTCATCATATCGATTGCAATATTGTTTGATAAGACTACTATATAAATATTATATATATGCAAAGGCTATTGTAATTGAGTATTTTTGGGCATATGATTTTTTTTTTTTGAAAGTCAACAAGCAATATGTAAAAGAAGTGATAATTTAGATGGTGGTTCTGAAAAGTGAATGTTGATTGAATTATGGAGGTCTGAATAGAGTTATCTTTGATTGTTTGATTTGATTTATTTTTATATGAACAATATCCATATTACATCCCTTTCATGCTATCGATTTTTGCTCATTATATACCCCTTATAATCCCGATGTCATTTTGGCATGCATGTTCTATAAAATAAATTAAAAAGGTCTATGTAACAACGATAATAGATATGACACAACAGTGGTTGGCAACTGATATTTTTGGTTCTTTATTACATAGTCAAATTATTTAATGAATTGTTGAGAAGTATTCACGTAATTATCCCCTCTCATTATACCACCTTTTGCTCATTACACTCCCTCCATATGTTCCATGAACCATGTCACCCCCTTCTCACTTGGAAATTATTAAATAGTTTTTATGGATGGATTTGCATGTATCTCGTGTCAATTTATGAGCCAATTATTGTTTCATAAAAGCATAATGTCATGTATAGTTTATTAAGGGATTAGTTACTGATGAAATACTACTATAGGATGAGTTTCTTCAGTAGGGGAAGTCATGGTAGAAATAATAGAGGAAGAGGAAACTGGAATAGAGGGCCTAGAAGGCCTAGATTCTCCATTCATTTTGATGTTGATCCCCAGGAATTGAACCAGTTGTTCCAAGCTGAGTTCTTTAACTGGATCGGGAAAGGAATAGTACAACCTTCACCAGAGAGACATCCCTTCAAACCTCAGAACAACCCGAGTATTCTTGTGCCTCCTCATGTGTCCATGCAACCAGAGGTCCCTGCAAATGGTGGATGGCAAGAGATTGTTAATCCGTCTCTCTCACCATCATGGCTGCCCCAATTTGTCGTTACCTCCTCCACCACATGTAAATCCTAATGTTCATATTTCCCCTGTGCATTCACCTATTCAATCCTCACATGATATTAAAAAGATTAAAACTCATGTCCCCCAAGTGCAAGATAAAGGAAAAGTTGTTGCCTCCCCTTCCTCTCCTTCAAATTCTCTTCAAAATCAGTGTCCTCCCACATGCATTTGAAGGATGATTTTTCTCATGTAATTAGTGAAATACAACCTCAAGGTTCAAATCAACCTCTGGCTACCTACGAAGAAACAAAAGGATACAAGAGTGATAAAATAAAGATTGCCTCTCAGAGTGGTAAGTATGGATTTTAATTTGTGTTTTTATGATTGAGTTGATGAAGACATTGGTCTGTAGAAAGTTTGGACAACAAACACTTTTTTAGATAACATGGATTATGTGGATATTTATATATATTTAGATATGATTTAAATTATTTATGATATTTAAATATTCAATTTTGAAGGTATCCAAGGGAGGTACAAGGGTGTCATGTGTTGAATTATTATCCTTATATATATATATATATATATATATATATATATATATAAGAATAAAAGAAGGGAGTCACAAGGGACCCCACCTACCTAGTTATTATTAATTATTATTATTATTATTTCTCCTAAACTAAATTATTTAATTCAAACTAACTTAACTAAACAAAGTAGTTGAACTACTTCAACTTATTTGGAAGGCATAAAAGATAAATGAGAAGAATAAACAAAGGGATAATAGAAGGAGAAATCGAGACTAAGGTTTTCTTTTTTGATTTCATGAAATAGTTTTAGTTTTCATTCATTCTTGAGTTATTTAAAGCCTAATTCTCTTTTTGACAGCATGGTCCTACTATAGACAGCAAGTTTCAAAAATGAACCAAATCATTCAGATGCTTGTTTTAGAGGTGTTGATCCATCCTTGATAGTCTATGTATACTTGTATGTTTATGGATTGATTTTCATAGATAATAAAGGATATTTTGCAGAGTCAAATTGGCCGCGGTATGTGGCAAGTTGATCCAGATTATAAATTTCCAGTTTTACTTCTTGTAAGAGTCCTTTTTTATGGTTTTCATCGGGGATCTCTAAATTATACCTTGGTCCATGCCCTCACAAGGATTTTGTAAAGAGAAAAACACTTTTGATATCTCGGAATGAAATAAAACATATTTCTATTATGTATCATTTGTGTATATTGTGACTTGGTTACTTTTGCTTTTTGATCTCCATATTTACTTTCTGTAATCTACATATTTTTCATAAACTTATGTTATTTTTCAACATTCTTTTCATTAATAAATCAGCCTAAACCCTTGTAATTAATACTTGTGGATTGGGAAAACATTTTGTGAGGCTATAAAACATAGGGTGACATTCTCGACTCCATTTCCCTAGCCAGGAAAGATTTGAAAATGATTGAGTAAGATAATTCATATATTTTCCTCAACACCAGTATATTATATTCTACTTCAATGGTTGCTTCTTCCATCAAACTCAGAGTAGCAGACCTTCTTTCTCTCAACCGCAGAGAAAACTCAACATCAAAGGCATTGGAAAAAGTAATTTTGGCTGATGTTTCTATGGGTTTGATTTCATATGGAATTTTACTATACATTTTATTAAATATTTTGGTAAAATCATATATATATTATCCCTTTTTTCTTTTAAAATCACCAAACGCAGTGATATAATACACGTAGTATTTCTTATCTCCCTAGTGTCTCAAAAAGGTATCATCTAGTGCATCAATATCAACAATTGAATTAGGAGGTAGACTTATAAACCATTTCCTTTCTTCTCTATATAAACTCTGCACAAAAAGTCTCATCCAAACATCTGCATGCTCCACATTAAAATTATCTACAAAACTGTAGAAATATTTCAAGTGTTCTTCAATAGTGACTTCCCCCTCTCCATTGAATCTTGGAAAATAGTTCATATAATCATTAGGTGGGAAGGCATACAGTACTTGTGGTAAATTTAATGGTGCATATATGGCTACAATGATTGCATCCATCCTATTTACAACCATATTTATCACAATGGGTTCTTCAACTGTAGGAATAAGCAAAAAAATTGATGTAGAAAGAGAAATAGTTCTTTGAGGAGAACAACTTAGTTGGGATGATATGAGTTTTTTTATCTTCAACTGATGAAATCAGAGGTTTCTTTTCTGAATAAGGGTAGGTTGAATGTTCCAAAAACAAAGGACATTCAAAGGAACAATAATGTGGTTTAACCTCTTCAAAAGAACTGGATTGAGGTGATGATGATAAAAGTGTATCAAGTTCACTTTTAGTATCTTTGGGAAAATATCCTAGAGCTTAAACTATGGATAAGGTATTTTTTTGTTCTTCTTCAATGAGCTCAGCAAATAATTTTCATTGGTCTAAATTCAATTCTGAGATAGTTGAAGGAAAGGATACAACCAAAGGTTCAATAATAGGCTTTGTTTCAATCTCAAGAACAATTTCTTCAATTGGAGGGATATTGAAAGTTTCAGAAGATTTTCCTTGATCACTTGTAGACGAATATTTATCTTTTGAAAAAGAGGACTCCCCTGAAGTATTTTTAGATTTTCTCAATAACTTTTCAGGATCAGACACTGTTGAAACATGCTTAGGATCTAGGATTTTTCTAGTCACTTGTTTCTTTGTGGATGATGATGAAGTTAGAAAAGTTTTAAGTCCTTTACCTTCTTTTTTAGGAGCTAGAATTATTGCAGAGGAGTCACTGGGTGAAAAATACATAGTCTCATGTAAATGTCCAAATCCTTGTCCACCATCAAGATTTAGATTTGAACTTTGTCATTCTCTGAGGGAAAATATCTTTGTTCCTTCATCCCCGGAAATGAAGCCAAAAGATGTTAGTCCCTAAAGTTGCACTTGACTGTGAGAGGGAAATCTAGGGCATCATCAAGTTATTGCAATGGTATTTTTATAAAGGGTTTTTTGAATAGGTTTTAGAAAATGGTTGAAATCTAGCTCAAGGATACAATAAAAATATATGACTCAATGTAAAAGGCAAATAAACATCTCACTAGCTTAGTAAATGATAGACACTTTGATAAATCATATGGTAAAGGAAATAAAGAAAGGAATATATATGAGTATTCAATTTGTCAACTCACACATGGAGTTCTCATTCCCAAATATCATTAAGAAATAATAACATAGTACTTGAAAGCAGTCTTAATTATGAACAAAAACAACAAAATTTTCATTATGTTACTCACAACTAAGAAATCATATGCTTTGCAATAGATAAAATGCATTCAAGTAAGAAAAAGAGACAGATAATAACATTAAAATAAGATTTGACCATCAAAATTCCTTTTCCATTTAGTACCAATATGAAAATATTGTCTTTGTCTTACGGTGGAGTCTTTACAAAATTAGCCCTTGATTTCCCAACTGATCAACCCTAATCCATTATTTTCAATGTCTTTTTAAAGCCAAAAATATTCTTAAAAATCCTATTTTTTAGATTACAGTTTTAAGATAGGATCATATCAACTGACTATTTCCTAGGAGAGAAAATCTCATATGAGCAATGTTATACCCTAACCTAGGGATAACTAAGGAGATCACGTCTCGAGGCCTAAAGGTCCTATACATGGAGTACCAAGAGATAGATCTAATTGAGCATGGCCCTGGAGGGCCCATCCTTTCATTCTTCAACTCCTCCACTTTTTCAACAACAACAACATCCATCACCTCGGCTTGGTCCTATAACAAAAATGGATCTTGCTCCATGAGGTAATTAGTTTGGGTATCATGGTATGCGTCACTCTGATCCTCAAAACCTTTGAATGTGTGCATTTAATTTTTTTTTGTTTCTAATGGGTGCTTGGATATTATGATTTTCCACTTGACCACACTTGGGGGGAATGACAGGATACCCTAGTAAGCTGATACCCATAGTGTTTGAGTTTCCACTGGGGGGATTCATGAAAGGCCATCGTCTTCTCCTACCATACTTACCAATTTTTATCTTTTTCCTGCTCATCCATCCCATTACACTGGTATGGGCATTGCGTTGGCCAATTATCTATGGGTTGTAACTTACCTTGTCGGAAGAATGGGATAAAGTGCCAGAGGGTAAAAGTAGATGGAAAAAGATAAAATCCAAAAGAATGAAACATGGAGATTCTTTTCCTAGGGATCCCCAAGAAAGCAATAAAACGATTCTCAGCAAGAAACAGAGGGACCCATAAAAATAATAAAACAAGACCTATTTAGAGAATAGGGGGTCTCATCACGAGCCATACTATTAGGTCCATGGGCATGTAGCGGTATGACACTACCAACAGCTAGTCACCATTCCAGGGCAGTGTCTCTTGGTGGCATAGCCAAGAGAAAGGGGGTCTCATCACGAGCCAACATTCTCATCTTTGTGAAAATCTTGTGGGTAACATTTCCACCACTGGTCACCGTGCCAGGGAAGTTTCCCCTAACTAGCCTCTTGAAATAAAACTCAATAATAATAAATATAAAAATCATGAATGGGCTTGGAAAAAATTGCATCCATGACAGGTGCAACTCAACCTCTTCAGAGGCACCCATGGGTAATCCATACATTTCCCTGCTATCACTGCACCCCTTTCCCAGACATCCCTTACCAACTCATCCACTCACATGTCCTGGATTTGAATTCTCTTGGGAACATCCCACATCCAATGAGAATTACCCCAATAGGACATCCCAACGTTTCCTCCAAACTTGGCTTGTATATTTGTATAATATATTTGAGAACCTGTCCAGGTGAAGGGGGTTTTATGCACATGTTTGATAAACTTGATGATTAGATGTGATTGACATTGCTATGATCCCTATGACTTATGATCCCATGGAGAGATTATATGTTGATGTTGCAGGGCCACACCTGATGGACAAGTACACATGGGGAGATTATTAGTTTGGACCTCCATTGGGATAAAATCCCACTAGATAGATCTTGAGACCCCAGCAGGGGGCAAACATAGATCAGAGGATTACATTAGAGAGAGAGGAGGATGTTTCACCAGGGGAATCCTGGAAAGCCTATACCTATAGGGGTTGTGCCATTTTCATCATGATGTAGGCCTTGGAAGGCCCATGACATCACCCAGGTCACCCATGACATCATCCAATGCTTTTGGAGGTTTTGGAGGTAGTTGTGTGACAAGTGGCACGTGTGGCAAGATCCTAAGGCCCAAGAAGGCATAACTTTTTTCTCCAGGAGGCCAACATTGCCAAAACATGGCCTAACATCACCCTAAAAGGGCATGATGTCACCTTAGCATCTTTATTTAGGGT
Source organism: Picea glauca (assembly GCA_000966675.3). Lineage (NCBI taxonomy): Eukaryota > Viridiplantae > Streptophyta > Pinopsida > Pinales > Pinaceae > Picea > Picea glauca. The sequence continues at coordinate 264,549 of JZKD02S2116915.1, forward strand.
TTAATTGTGACATTTAATGTAAAAACCGATTATTATTTGTAACTGGCCATGTCAGCCTTTTTGACCTAATTGTGGTCTTTGGTATTGTATAAATAAAGGGAAATTGCCTCTTATTTTTCATCATCTTTCACTCACACTTGTGAGGACTGAAATTTGCACCCTGCTTAGGGTTTCTGACCTGAAATTTAGGCACACTTGTTGAAGGAGGCTAAATTTGGTGTATTTTGGCAAGTTTCTTGGTGGATGTGTTCAACTAGAGATTTTATTGATTATTCTTGATTAATGTAAGTGAATTTTATGAAATTATTCTTAATTGAATGGTTATGTTTTTATGTATATTACATATACATTTAAGAATATGAAATTTCTTGATTAAACCCTAAGAATACTAGCACATGTTATTGTCCTAGCTTCAAAATCTTTCACCTACTAGATATTGTCAAAAGGCCAATTTTCTTGAAGCATGAGCTAAGGCCTTGCCATTGCAACACCTTAGTATCCATTGCTTCATAATAGTCAATTTTACTTCATTATTGAGTTAAAGAGGGAGGAAATTTACTAAGGCCTAGGTTTACCTACACCTTAGTAGCTAGTTTCCCCTATGGTTTGATAATTGGAGCCTTGGGTTACCAACACTCCAACCTATCATTCTCTCTTTTCTTTGAATCTCCATTATACTTTTTCTTCAACATTTGTTGGTGCATTATTGAATCCATTTTCCCTAAAAAAAACACTAGTCTAAGACCTCCATTGAGTTCTTGATAAAAAAAAAAACTTCAAAACCAATTCTTCAAGCAACCTACTAACACTTCCTAACCCTAGAATAGCTTGATCTACTAACTTAATTGATGATTTTATTGAATTAAGTTACAACCATTTAATGCATCATTAAAATCTCATAAAGCAATTGTAAAGGCTAAATTATAGCATGTCTTATGTGCTTCTATCAAATGCTAGTGATATAACTTCAATGGTTAATGGTTTTAGGTCATTTTGAAGCTTGTCTTAAGACATTTTATGTGAAGTATTGCTCTATAAACATTGTTGTTATAAAAATTTTGTTTGATTCGTTATATTCAGCAAATTACTTTGTTTAAGAAAGTCAAAAGTTTTATGAAGTCTTAATCAGAAAGTGCCCTTGCAAATATATAGTTTTCATGTTGCTTTGTTCTAGGAAAATACACTTCTGGCATATTACACGTTCATTGGTTATTTAAACCGGACTTTCTAATCGGTGTTGACTTGTGAGAGGGGACATTTTACCTAACTACCTTCCCTTTCCTTCTCAAAAACCCAAGTCACCGGGAACGTCTCCCCTAAGCCTACCATATTAAATAGAAAGAGACATCCTATTGAGGTGACAGTGATAGGATTAGTCTCCAGTTACACCATTTTTCTATTCTTTAACCTTTCCTACTATCAAAGTACAAATTTCCTGATAAAAAGAACTTCTAATGCCTAAAAAGTAGTCTATTCAACAACTAATCTGAAAATAGACTAGATAATAGTTGATGAAGCTTTACAAATCCCACAAAAGAGGAATACTCTGTTGTTGAGATGGTTCATATGAAATACAAAAAAGGTTTATTTGAACAAAGCACTAATAACCAAAATGCTCAGCTTCACTATCCTAGTAGTAGCCTCAAGCAATAAAATATTGTGGCAGACTTTCCTTGGGCTTTCATTGTATGATAACTCATGAAGCTCTAGTGTCCCTCTATTTAAACTTAGTTGTCAACACCACATTATGTCAATACAGTCTTATAGTTGATTCTCTTACCTCTTTTAGCAGGGCATTTTTCTCTTTCCTCTTTCTTTTTAATTCTTGTATCTTTTCCTGTTGTTTTGCATTCTGTTAGCACCAGAAGTCACTCCTAGATTACAGTAGGAGTAAGCCTGATATCCATCAGTTTATATGTCACAATTTGTTTATAAAAAGGGTGATCGACTAGAATTAAACTCAATATGATATCACTTTAACTCGTAATCCTAGATCGGGTAATGTATGAACAGGCGAGGTCTTAGTCTAACTTCAGACAGTAGGTTGTAATAAGGGTGAGTAGGAGGAAGACTTTAGTGAGAAAATGAAAAGGTATGCTATAGGCATCAAGCTTCCAACAGGTCAAATAGGAAGAATTTAAACAGAATAACATTAAAATAAATCATAACAACGTTACCATAAAAAATTTATATAACATTGTCACAATGATTCATGTGAATCATTCAATCATGAACTCTTTCAATATTAGATGGAAAACAGATGTTAAAAGAAGTTGATTGTCATTAAACTAGAAATTTCACATACACATACATAACCAGGAAAAACCAGTGCTTCATCAAAACTTTACAATCAGGAGATTATCTCTACCATCGATATTTTACAAAATGGAAAAAATGCCTGCATATACCCAAAAATTCGCAGCAGGAACTTGCTCAGGTTTCCATGGCACGATTTCCAAGTTACTTCGGTCAGACTATGCATGCAATCTCTCTGCTAGACACAATAGTTTACATCGGGCCTTTGCCTGTTAGACTACCCATGCAGTCTAATGTCGGACACAATCTTTGTCAAACTGGATTGACAGTCTTTCCCCATGGCTTGTCCTTTTTTGGCTTTCCATTATGGTGGAAACGATGTCCATCCACCACCAACTGATTCAATAACTTCTTCCTCGAGATTAGGTAAGGCCCGATTAGTTTCTACATTTGGACAACGTGGTGACCTTTCCTTGGCTGTTGTTGCTTCCTTAGACTGCTGTGGGGGGGACCCATATGGAGTGTGACATGGCTAGTATGGGTGGCATACGGTGTACGCATTGGAATGTGACAAGTTAGAGGTGGAAAACATGGGGAAGGATGAGGTGGATGAAGGGAGACAAGTGTCGATAGGTGAGAGGGACAAAAGGAAAGAGGAAAAGACACCTGGGAGAATGGGGTATAGGTGTGCGGGAGAGAAAGGTATGAGGGGAGAGAGATAAGTGATAGGGAGAGGAGAGAAGAAGAGTGGAGGACACATGTTGATGATAGGTAAAAGTGGTAAGCGAAAGGGGAAGTGGTAATAGGTTTAAATGGACCCGCACAAAACCGCCTCATTCTGGACCCCCCCTATTAAAGGAAGAATGGAAAGGGGGGTTTGGAATCAATCCTTAGTTGTAGATCCAGGCACCTCAATCCAAACCATTCATACTTGCACTACCCATTGTGTACCCCCAGCCCCCCATTAAAGGAAGAATGACAGGGGTGGTCCAGAATTGGACCTCATCCGTAGATCAAGGTGCATGGATCATATCTGCCCAGATCCATGCACATTTTAAATCACATGGGACGGTTGAGATATTCAGTAGATTAATGGTCCTGATCCTTTCGGGACTCCTTGTACCGGGGATTCACAATGCATCTCTTCCCCAATTTTGTGAAACGACTCAAGCACTGCCACCCGTCTTCTTTCTTTGGGCCCCACCTTTCCATAGAACCCTAGGATATGACCGTGGGTCAGGCTCTCAAGGCTTCTCATTTTGAATTTATGGGTTTTGAAACCCAAGGGAGAACCCTGTCCTCCCAACTAGCGATCCCTGAAATGCCGACTCCTGAAACGTTGACTAGCTGCCACCTGTCCCCACTGGATCATAAGGCCCCGATTATTTCAGGAATGTGGGTGTTATTTCTTATGCTAAACCTTGCATAGCTCCACTGATCACAATTACCCACCGAATGTCAATCTGCTCCATGGATGGATCCTCACTGTTGAAAAAAGTCTTTACCCGCTCGCTTGATTTTTAAGCTCGAAACAATATTCTCTGAGTACTGTGCTTGTCTCTCATGGATACAGCCTTTGAATAAAACGCATTTGATGGGATTTTAAACCCCATTTCTTTGCATTTTACACCAAGGGCCTGAAACTAGAGAGAAACATCCCCTTGCAATAATTGGTGATAACACATTCTATTGCTCTATAAAGGACTTTTCTTTCCTCAATTTCCTGATAATACCCTGCAACTCTTTTACCCTATCTTTCTCTTTCCTTGCTTCAACCTTGAACTCTGTATGTTCTTCTATTGGGGTAGGTAGGTTCAAATCTATTGAGGCTTGGGGCTTCCTTAACTAAATTTCATATTTTGAGGACAACCTAGTGCTAAGATCCTCTTCTTCAGAGCTTTATGATTCTCTAGTTTCTAGAACATCCTGTAATTGGTTTATTTATGGAAAGGAATCATTGGTCTCATCATCATATGTGTCTTTGAATGCAGATTCAGTGACTGAAGTTGATCTTGTATTTTCCCTAGTTACAAGTCTCCTTGAACACTGAGCAATTTGTTTTCCTTCTTCATGTTTTTTCCTCCATTCTTCAGATTCCTCCTCTAACTTGTGTGAAGAAGAAGCCAGGGTTTGTTTTTTAACCTCTTTCTCAGTTTCTTCTGAATTGTCTTCTATGATAATATTTTTTTCCTTATTGATATAAGGATGAAACATAGCCTTTGAATTCAGACTGAATTTGTTTGCATCCCTGGTAGAATTTATTTTAGGGTATTTATATACAGGCTCCTTCTTCTTGCTCTTTTTCTTACCCTTTTCAACCCTTTTTCCAGTAGACTATTTCTTTTGTTTAGCTGGACTTTGGACTAGGCTTGTAGTGTAATCTTCATGTTCATCTTTCTCTTTGATGTCTAGATCAACTTGAACATCAATCCCTTTATCAATTTTAAGTTTTTTACCTCTACCTGTAGTGATCTTATCATTAAGTTTACCCATGGGAAAATCTCTAATTTCTTGTTGTCTCTGTAACTTTATCTTACCATCACGAGTTATCTTGGATGCAGGGGAGTTTTCTTTCACCAAAACGTTAGTGGCTTGAGAGGCTTTTTTACCTTTTCAAATTTTCTTCAACTTAACAGTTTTGGACTCAGTTTCTCATGGTTTAGGTTTTAGTGACTGAATTAACCAATCCCAAGACCTATGAACTTCACTTAAAGAAAATATTACCAATGTTTTAATATATCCTTGATGATAAATAGTATTCTTTGATGTTGCAGGATTTGTTTAAATCCTCTTAGACATATTAGATAGGATTTTCAATAAGAAATAATGTAGATTAAGAGGACAGTCACCATTCACATGGATTAACAGTCTAATATGATAAAGGTGAACTAGATAAAAATGGCCTTCATAGGTAATGTACCTATGAATGATCAACGAGGTTGTATGACATTATTTTATCAACCAACTGTGTGGAATGCCTTGGCTCCAATTGGGGTTTTTCTTTTCTGGAACCAAAAAATGATTAAAAAACTCCATAACCAAATTTCCTTCTTCCACCATCTTTCCCCATATACTGGTAACTTGCATGCTTTTTCTATGGAATGATCTATCACGTGCATGAGAAGTTTACCAACCACAGTTTCAAAACCATCGAAATTATGTGCAAAGATCATGGAAATCTGCTCATCATGACCCTGAAATGTTGTGAAGAAGTCGAACCATCCTGCATATTTAAACTTATGTGTCATTTGAGGAAAAACTTCAAGTAATTTTGTCCCTTATGGCTCCAACCTGGTTATCTACCCACTCTTTTTGGGTGCCATGACACTGATACAATTATGTGGAAGGGTTCTGAGAATGTCTCGGGTTCGATCACCTACTTTTGAGGACTCTTGAAGTCTTATAGTTATTTTTTCACCTATAGAGCATGCATGGAGTAATAGACATACTAAAAATAGGTGGATTATGACTTCATACATAGGGAATAATAATCGGGCATTGTGATTTGATATCAAGGTGGTGAGTACAACTCAATCCCTCAAATTAGTTTTCATCATGAGAATTACAACCTGATATAGATCATACATATAGACATGTGGATCCTCTGGCAATGATTTCGAGTGTTAAAACATGATCTCGAGAATGTGGCACATGCATAATTATTGTTACTCCTGGTGCTACAAGAATAGTGTTATTCTTGTAGCTCCCTTTCCACTTTGACAAATTTGAAAATTCAAACGAGGGAAAGGACAATTGATGTGATATAAATCCTTTTATACCATATCCTAACTTTTAAAAACTTAAAAGCATTTAAAATGTGCATAAAATAATTAAAACAAGCTTTCAAACCAAAAAGGGGAAAAAATAAATTTTAACAAAAATCATGAAAAATGGGTAGAATAGGGATTAAGGACACCCAATCAGTCAAAAACAAGGTTAAGGAATAACATGTATCATCATTCTGTGCAGTGATCTATTCAATTATATTCCCAAAACTCCATGATACATGTGGATCTACACTCAAGTGAATGGTAAACGGGTAGCCCATGTGATCACACGAATGGAAAAGAGGGTGGCTTGTTATTTGAGGTGGATAGATTTGTTTCAGAAGACAACATTACTATGGCAAGCATAGTGATCAATTGTTGTACTATGATTGTCATTGTTGTCAAAGGATTGATGTCAAGTATTGTCATAGTAATGTGTTTGTATCATTGATATATTGGTTATTGGTTATATGGTCATTGATTAATTATTATCAAAGGTTTGATGTTAAGTGGTTTCATAATGATGTGTTGATTTTAAAGGGAGTTGTATCATTTATGTCATTACATGGTTGATAGGAAGAACCAAATGGATAAACTCCAAAGTGGTCTCCTTATGGTGAAATCCCTCACGAGAAGACACTCTTGGATAAAGTTCTCAAAGTGGTCCCCTTATGGTGAAATCCCTCATGGGAAGACGATTTGTGAAGTCCAAATGGTTAGGTTTTTAAGTAGCCCAAAAGTGTGGTTACGGAACCCAAGTTTGATTGAGAAATAATGTAATGAAGATCAATGAATTATTAGGAGAAACTATTCCATATGGATATTATATGTCATGTTGTTTCTAGTGATATGTGGAACATCACATAACTCCTCACGGTTAGAGAGTTATGGCCAAGTGAAGTTGGAGAACCCTCGTGATTTATCTAGAAGCCCCTAGAAGGTCAAATAAGTCAAATTATTCTATAATCTCCTAGAAGAAGTTGACAAGTGAAAGTGGTTAGTCATGGGTTAAGTTCCTGCAACAAGAAAACAATAAAAAACATATTAGTTTCAACTAAAAGTGGATATTTTACTATTTGTGGATAAAGTGGTTGTAAGTGGACAAGGTGGTTAGAAGTGGGTTATCCCCCAAAATAAGGAATTTGGGTAAGTTAGTCAGAAGATAAACCCTAGAGGAAGCTACTTGGAGAATTATAAATAAGAGAGAAAGGGTTTCTTATGAGCATGATCTTTGAGCATATTGAATATCCATTTGTGAAAGGTTATTTCGGCAGGTATTATTGATAGAGAAAATTCACAGTAGAATAAGTGTGGCAGAAAATTCACGGTAGAAAAAGTGTGACAAAAAAAATTTCTTCGGAAAAAGTGTTGTATAAAAATCGCGGTAGAAAAATTTCAGTAGAAAAATCACTGCAAAAAAAGTGCGGCAAGAAAATCGTGATGTGGAAACAGAATTGTGGCAACATAATCACGACAACTTATGGTATTTGGTTTATGGAGAGTATGGTTTATTTCTAGAGGTATCTTGTTAGTTATCTTGGTGATATTCTTGAGAGTTGTCTTGGTGATTGATCTTGGTGAATAGATCTTATTTGGATGATGATATTTATCTGACAGGTTGTGTGGTGCATAGGTGGTGTTGGTATAGAATTTTGGTATAGTTTGACAAATTTGTTTTTGTCTACAAGTTAGGTCTTATACTTGAGGATTGGATTCCTCTTCTTAGTTGGTGCTGAGATCTGCAGGTTGGGCCTTGCAATGAGAGTTGGTGCTCTCTTTGAGTTGGTGCTCATTTCAATTGGTGTGGATAAACCCCAAGGATTATAGTCCATCATACAAAATAAACTTATACATATATATGGTGTTCCTTGTGTTCTTTATTGTGATGGTGCATAGTGTTGGATTACTAAGAGGGGGGGTGAATCAGTAATAGTGAAATTATAATCCTTTTTATCCAGATTGATCCAAGTGTTATATCAATGTAGTATTATTATCCAATAATGAGAAATAATAAATGAAAAATCACACACATACATAGTACACAAGTATTTTACGTGGAAACCCAAATCGGGAGAAAACCACAGAATGTTTTTTTCTTATATATCTTGAAGAATTACATTCATTGGAAGCGCCAACTTCCTTTGTTTTCCAACTACAACTGGAAACAGGCTCCAACCCCTAGTTTCTCAGGCTACAACCTGAGGGAAGATCCAACTCCCCAATTCTTTGGCTACTACCAGAAGGAGGGTACAACCCCCTATGTTCTCTGGCTACAACCGGAAGGTGGCTACAACCACTTGTCCTTGCCCCATCCTACCACCTGGAAGTAGAAGTATAATCATGGAATCACTGTCAACCTATCACTATGAGATATAATGCTATACAACTGTATCAATATGTACCACTAACCTGTATCTAATCCGTACAACTTCCCTGTAATCAATCTGTACTTGAACTAAACATGTATAAACAAAATTACAACAGATACATGGCCTGTAGTGATGCAAACCGCATATGTACATGCCCTATATGTTATGCATCTTGTGTATGTACACGCCCTATCTGTTATGTAGCCTATGTATGCCTTCTAAAACTAGGGTTTCCTTTCACTTGAAAACTTTTGACCCTCTGTAACTTCTTTCACATAGATCTGTAACCTGTCACTGTATCTAGACTGTAACTGTACCCTTTGCATGCATCCTCATACATAATCTCTACTCAAGGAAAGTATGTATCTCTCTAGTCATGTTCCATATAGGTATGCGTAATCATGAACAAGTATAATATCCCTCACATGATCTTAGTCATCAACCCTTTTCTGATATTCAACTTCTCAATACATCAATAAATACAAGATCTCAACTATGTACCATAAAAACTCTTAGCCATGTGCCAAGAAATACAAGATGTGCCTCAACAAGAAGTATCAATGATGAATATACCAGCACTGTATTTATGTAGATCTTACTTATACATAAGATCACATGTAGCCACTAATCTCTCTAGGGATAATCCTCAAATCTCCATTGCCATTACTCATGCATACATCAAAATCCAACTATTCATAGAAATAATACATACCTTTTGAACCAATGGATGGATCTGATGTATCTGAGCACTCTAGACCTTCTTGGGATCTTGATCTCATAATATAGAACCTTTTCACCTTCATCTTCTCAAGTTTCATGGCTTTATCAACATGTACTCACCCTATACACAGTCAACCCGTGTACGTACTCACCCTATACACAGACAACCCACCTACATGAGCGCACCCTATACAAAGTCATCCCACGTATGTACGCACCCTATACACAGCCAACCCGCATACGTGTACTCAGCCTATACATAGACAACCCATGTACGCCTCATAAAATAGGGTTTTCTATGAATCTGAGAATTTTGTCATCAACCCTTCATGCTACCTCAGATGTTCACCACTTCAGATGTATCCACAAGTATTTACAAGAATCTTTACACAAGAAAAAATAGATATACAATATGTACAAGTGTATTTTTATGAGTGAGCTTTGTCTCTTATTTATATCATCATGTTGCCTTACACTTTCCTTATTTTAGGACTTCTTCATTTAAAATAGTTTATTTTTGCAAAGCACTTTGACTCTTGGGGGCTTCTATAAGACTCATGAGGTTATCCAACTTCATATGGTCATAACTCTATAACCGTGAGGATTTATGTGACGTTCCACATACCACCGGAAAAAACATGACAAGAACTATCCATCTAGGATATTTTCACTCACAAATTCATTGTCATTTATCTCATTATTCCTCAAATAAGAATGGGTTCTCTCACTCCACAAAGCGTCTTCCCATGAGGGATTTCACCATAATGGGACCACTTTGGAGTTCATCCATTTCTACTTATTATCAACCATGACAAGACAATAACGAATCATCTTTACATCAAACAATCTTGCGACCATTACCCAACCTTTGTGCTACAGGGATTTCTTCAAGGGTTGACATCAATGAAAACCAACCTTAATCAACAATATCCCCCTTTGGCATTCATGGAAACACTATGATGCAATACTGAAATCATATCACTAATGCTCCCCCTAGAACCATGCCTCTATCCTCTGTATCTGATAAATTAGCTCCCCCTGGAACCATGCCTTTTTCCTCTGTTTCTGTCCTCTGCATATGATAAATCTCTCCCCCTTTGTCATCAATGGCAAAGGTATATTTCCATTAGGGGTTTCTCCCCCTGACTGAACTTTCCTCTTATGGTGCTTCCTCATGTAAATATAAGACATATAAGATAAGCATTCAAAAAGATTTCATTTTGGAGTAGAAATAACTCCAAGTATCTAGCGAACATATTCAAAGGATTCCCATGGAAGTGGTTTTGTGAAGATGTTTTCCACTTGTTATTTTGTGTCCACATACTCAACATTGATGTTATTTTATGAAACCTACTCCCATAGAAAGTGATACTTTATTAGAATGTGCCTCGTCTTGGAGTGCATCACCGGGTTCTTTGAGATACTGATGGCGCTTGTATTATCACAATAGATTGGAATGGGCTCATCATACTCAACCTGTATATATTTTAGAGTTTGTTTCATCCAAAGAACCTGTGTACAACATGATGTTCCTACAATATACTCCACCCCAATTGTAGATAAAGATATTGATGATTGTTTCTTGCTTATCCATGATACTAAAAAATCACCCAAGTAGAACGTTTCTCCATTGGTGCTTCGTCGGTCATCAATACAACCTACCCAATCTGCATCTATGTAGGAAATAAGTGATAGATCCTTTCCTTTTGGATACCATAATCCAAACTCTTATGTTCCTTTGAGATATCTGAAAATCCTCTTCACTGCTAACACGTGTGACTCCTTTGGTGCTTCTTGAAATCGTGCCACCTATCCAACTGCCTGCATTACATTTGGTGTGGATGTCATCACATATAGTAGGCTTCCAATCATTGACCTGCATTGCCTCTGATATGTAGACTTCGAATCATCATATTTTCTCAACTTACAAATGGTTTGCATGGGAGTGATAACTAGTTTGCAATATTCCATTCCTAACCTCTTAAGCATTTCTCTTATATACTTGGTTTGAGAAATAAATATTCCTTGGTTTCTTTGACGTATATGAAGTCCCAAAAAGAAGGATAGTTCTCCAAGTAACGACATTTCAAATTCATTCTTCATATCTTTTGCAAATTTCTGGCTTAACCTATCATCGTCACTACCAAAAATAATATAATCAACATAAACTTCAATTAATAAAATATTATCTTCACTTACCTTGATGGAGGGGTTGTTTTATGCACTTCCTTTTCTGAACCCTGCCTACTATAGATACTTATCTAGTCTAGAGTACAAGCTCTAGGAGCCTGTTTTAGACCATACAAGGCCTTCTTTAGTTTACACACATAATCTGTGTTCTTTGACAACTGAAATCTTTTTGGTTGTTCAATGTAGACTTCTTCTTCAAGTTCCCCATTTAGAAAAGATGATTTTATGTCCATCTGATATACTTTAACATTTTTGGAGCATGCATAGGCTAAAAGAAACTAGATTTCTTCCATTTCGGCAACTGGGGAAAATGTCTCTTCAAATTTGATTCCTTCAATCTGTGCATATCCTTTACATACCAATCTAGCTTTGTTCCTTGTGACTTGTCCATATTCATTTAATTTATTCCTGAAAACCCATTTTGTGTTGATCACATTCTTATTCTTTGGTCTTGGAACCAGTTCCCAAGTGTCAATTTTCTCTATTTGATCCAATTCTTCATTCATGGCCTTATTCCAAAATTCATCCTTGTTGGCTCCTTCAAAACAGTTTGATTCAATTTTAGATAAGAGTGCTAGATGTGTTTGTTTTGGTGAACGTATTTTTCTTCTAGTCTCAACTCCTGCATCTTTGTTTCCAATAATCTAATCTGAAGGATGATTCTTCTGTACTCGTTTTCTAGGTGTCTTTAGAGATACTTGTTGAACTTTCTCTTCTTCTTCTATCGGATTCTCTTCATCTTCCTCTTCTACTTATTTTTCATCTTCTTCTTCGAAAATTTGTTCCATTGATTTGTTTTCTTCTTCCTTTGATTCTAGTCTGCATGTTTCATCAATTGTTACGTTGATGCTTTCCACAACTTTGTTCAATCTTAGATTGTAACACTTGTATGCTTTCCTTGTACTTGAGTAACCAAAAAGTATTCCTTTGTTCACACGAGAGTCAAACTTTCCCATTCTGCCATCTTCTCTTTTGATGTAGCATTTGCTTCCAAAAACTCTGAAATGCTTCACATTTGTTGGTCTTCCTTTCCATAGCTTGTAGGGAGTTTTATCAATGTTGTTTCTGAGAATTAATCTGTTTTGAATGTGAACTATTGTATGCACTTCATGTGTCCAAAATATATCTATCAATTTGGAATACATTAGCATTGTTCGATCCATTTCCTGTATTGTCCTGTTCTTTCTTTCAACAACTCCATTATGTTGAGGTGTCCTAGCAACGGAGAATTGATTTTTTATTCCATGACTGCTACAGTAGTCCATAATTCCTTTTAAGTGAACTCTCCTCCATTATCATATCTCAAGAATTTGATTCTTGAATCCATCTCATTTTCAACCATTTCCTTGTAGATCTTGAAGTTTTCAAAAGCTTCTGACTTGTTCTTGAGAAAGAAAACTGCAATCATTATTGTATAATCATCAACTAATAACATAAAGTATCTCTCACCTTTTAAGCCCCTTGTTGTAGTTGGTCCAACTAGATCACTATGCACAATTTCCAGTGGTCTTTTTTTTTAATATTCCTTTGATTTGAACCTAGTCTTTGTTTGCTTTCTTTGTTGACAATGCTTGCATAAAGTGTTGATTGGTTTTGTGATTTGGGGCATTTCTCTAACTGCTTCTCTTTTGCTGACTTTGACAAGGTTATCAAAATGAATGTGACCCATTCTTTGTGCGATAGACAAATTTCATCTTCCTTTACTAGACAACACTTTTCATTTCCAATTTCACTTAACACATATATGTTGTTTGAAGTTCTTGTAGTTGTACCGACCAATTTCCCTGAACCTTCTTTTCTTATATCACACTTTTGTGAATCAAAAGTAACTTTATGACCTTGGTCACACATTTGAATCACACTTAGAAGATTATGTTTCACATCTTCTACCAGTAGAACATTTTTTGCCTTTTCATTCTTGTATCCAATTCGAACTGTGCCTTCTCCAATTATTTTGGATGAATTATCATTTCCGAAGGAGATTGATACATTTTAATTTCTTTTTCGTAATGTAAGAAATTTGTCTTTATCACCTGTCATGTGTTTTGAACACCCACTATCAACATACCAACTGTTTTTCTTATTCTTATCTTATAGAGAGACTATGCATTCTTCATTGCTATACCGATCTTGCTTTCTTATCCATGTCATTTTCTGAGGTTCTTGTCTATGAATGTTGTTATTCTATTGAGGTTCTTTAGGAGGGACTGTCATTCTGCAATCTTTGGCCATTTGTCCAAAATTGTTACATTTGTAACATTCCACTTTAGTGCTCAAATATTCAAACATGTTGTAACTTCTTCTTTGTGTTTCACTAGGTCTTCTTGAATAATCCCTTTGTGTATGACTCTCAAAGTTGTTATTGTTCATGTTGTTAGCTCTGCAATTCACAGCTTTATGTCAAAAATAATTAAATACATAACATAAACCAAAACATATAGTTTGATACCTGGGAGTTGAAGATATTCTGAAAGGAGGTGCTCTTATGAATCCTTCTTCTTCTTGAGGCCTATTTGTCTGTTGTTGATTCTGAAATTTGAATCTTCTTGGTGAAGGAGTGTCCCTGTAATCTTCCTTGTATATCTTCCTATCCTCTTTGATTGTTTTTGCATAGCTCTTTGGATTTGTTTCTTGGTCTGTTGTTTTGGAGCTTGATCCCTTTTCTATCTAATTGTATCCAAGTTTGGACTTGTCAAGATGAGATTTTTGACTACTGATAATGTCATCTAGAAATTTTGAGTTATTCTGCATATTTTTATTTTGAATATCCTTTCTTAGTGTGACAATCTCTGCTTCCAAGTTTCCAATGATCTTGTCCTTTTCTTCTAGTTGTTCTTTGAGTGCTTCTTCAATTATTTTATCTTCTTCTAATTGAACCTTCAATTTTGTGATCATTTGTTCTAGTTCTCGTGTTAAGAACCAAACATCAATATAACATAGAAAAACATCAGAATAAGTACTCAACTCCTTGAAAAAGAGATAATTTCAGATAATAAGCCTCTTTTAGGGGGCAACCTCTTTTTACCCCACATAAATGTTCAAGTACAAGATGATTCCAAATGAAAATGTCTCCTTGGTATATATAGGAGACTAGGAGGTATAATTACAACTAATGGAATA
>JZKD02S2116915.1:310421-323798 GCA_000966675.3 Picea glauca
TTAGGTCTTCTTACATCCGCCTTATTCTATTTTATTGAAAGGTCTTATTAATATTGACCTTTATTACATCTGAATACATTGATCTACCTATGTGCGGGTTAGGACCTTAAAAATTTCTTAGAATTTATAGCAGAGAATCAAAGACTATTTCAATTCAGTCTTGAGAATATCCTAAGGCTGGGAGGTCGTGTAGCCCTTGGAGAGAAGGGGGGTCTACACCAAGTGGTATCAGAGCCTGAAAAAACTTGAAATTGAATTCAGTGTATTAGGAACAGTTGAAGCGATGCCTCTGAGAGTACGCACAGGACCACCTATATAAAATTGTGTTGTAGGAAGAGGAGTGAGAGAACTTCGCACAAGGTTGGAAGCGATGGAAGCAATACAAAGGAGAATACCTGTCATTGAGGATTCTAGTGATGCGGAAAGTGAAGAAATAGAGGTTGGAGAAGCTACAGTGGAAGATGAGGGTGAAGAGAATTTATTGAAAGTTGTTGTGAAGTTGGGAGCTATAGAAAAGATGGGCATTCCAATGTATGAATGTAGCTTTGATTTCGAAGAACTATTGGACTGGATAAGGTCCATGGATAAGTATTCCGACTATGAAGAGGTTGATGAAGGAAGGAAGGTGAGACATGTTGTCGCCCGATTAAAGGGACATGCATCATTATGGTGGGATGAACTTTAGGAAGAAAGGAAGAGTAAAAGAAAACAAAAGATAAATAATTGGGACAGAATGGTAGCCAAACTGAAGGCTAAATTCATACCTAAGGATTATCAGATAGAGTTGTTCATAAAATTGCAAAACCTGAGACAGAGGGGTATGATAGTGAAAGAGTATATAGAAGAATTTTATAGGTTGAATATTAGGACTAGACAAAGAGAGAAGGATGATGAAAATTTTTCCATGTATATAAATGGTTTGAGGTATGAAATTTAGGATGAAATCAGCATGATGACTGTGAGGAAAGTGGAATATTCTTATCATATTGCACTGAAGGAAGAAGAAAAGTTGGCTAGAAACCAGAGTCAATGGAACATAAGGAGAGTCTTGAATAGAGGTAAGGGAGTTGTCTATGATAATATACCAAAAAATAAGGATGATAATGATAATTCATATGTTCATTTTGAAAGAGGAGGAAGTTCCCAAAGAAGACCGTTTGGTGTGAGAAATTATTTTCCTCGGGGAAGAGGAAGAAGTAGAGTAGGCGGAGTTAAATGTTATGTCTGTGGAAAGACATGACATATGTCTTGTGAATGTCCCAAGAGGAATAAAGAAGGAGGAGTATAAGAACACATTCGGAAGCCCAGAAGAATGTGGAAGAAGAGGCAATAGAAGGAGGACAAAATCTTATGATGAGGAAATTTCTTCTAAATCCAGAGAAAGAAATAGAAGAATCAGTTCAGCGAACAAGGTTGTTCAGGACTTCTTGTAATACAAAGGACAAAGTTTGCAAAATGATTATAGATAGTGGGAGTACTTATAATTTAGTATAAAAAACAATGGTGGAGAATTTGAAGTTGGAGACAACTACACACCCAAGTCCACACAAAGTATCGTGTTTGTAGAAAGGACATCAAGTAATGGTAAATCAACAATGCAAAGTTGAATTTAAAATAGGAGGCTATAAAGATGAGATTATGTGTGATGTAATTCCCATGGATGTTTTTCATATTTTTTTTGGGAGACCATGGAAATTTGATAGGAATGTCATTCACGATGGGAGGAAAAATACTTATACCCCGAAAAAGAATGGTAGAACCCACATGTTACTGCCAATAGAAGAGGAAAAAGAAAAGGAATAATACAACACAAGAATACTTCTCATAAGTGGAAAGGAACTCTTTAAGGAGATCAAGAAAGATCAAGAAATGCAATTTGTTGTAGTTAGGAAGCCAAGAGTTATCCTTACCAATACTTTTGCAGATGATTTACCTAAAGAAATCCAAGAATTGTTGGAAAATTTTGCTGACATAGTAGTGGATGAGTTGCCTCACTCATTACCACCTATTAGGAGTATTAGCCACCATATTGACTTTATTATAGGAGCCAATTTTCCAAATAAAGAAGTGTATCGATTGACACCTCGAGACAAAACCCTGGTTTGTATCAACCATTGCCTATTCCAGAATGGCCTTGGGAGGCAATTAGTATGGATTTTATATTGGGATTACCTAGAACCTAGAAGGGAAGTGATTCCATATTTGTTTTGGTTGATAGATTTTCCAAGATGGCACAATTCATACCATTTCATAAAACAAATGATGCTACATAGATAGCCAATTTGTTTTTTAGAGAAATTGTGAGATTACATGGATTGCCCAAAAACATAGTTTTAGACAGGGACACTAAGTTTGTGGGACACTTTTGGAGGAATCTATGAAAGAGGTTGGGAACTAACTTATATTTTAGTTCTACATATCATCCTCAGACAGAAGGACATACCAAAGTGGTGAATAGGAGTCTGGGAATTTTTTTAAGGATTTTAGTCACTGAACAAGGTCGTCAATGGGATCAGATTCTAGCACAGGAAAAATTTGCATTTAACAATTCAGTTAATAGAAGCACTAGAAAAATCCCATTCGAGATAGTATATGGAAGACAACTGAGAGGGGTTATAGAAATGAGAGAATTGAAACAAGATGAGTTTAGGAGTGTTGGAGCGGAGGATTTTTCTACATAGATGCAAAGACTTCATGATCAAGTTAGGAGGAAGATACAGGATAGTAATCAAAAGTATAAGGACAAAGTTGATCAGAAAAGAAGGGAAGTTTAATTTGAAGTGGGAGATGAAGTTTTATCTCATTTTAGGAAGGAGAGGTTTCCAACAAGAAAATATAATAAGTTGAAGATGAAGAATATAGGACCATGCAAGATCCTTAGAAAATTTGCAACAAATGCTTATGATATTGAGTTGCCAGATAATGTTTGGATATCATCGATACTGAGCATTTCATATTTTTATCCTTATAACAGAGATGACACGGGAGAATTGGATGATCAGGAAAAAATTCAGTGGGAAGAACAGATGCCTATAGTAGAAAAACCTCCTATGGAGAAAATTTTAGAACAGGGAGTTGGAAGGAAAACCAGAAGAAAGATGTATCCTAAATATTTGGTAAATTGGAAAGATCACCCAGTGGAAGATTCAAGCTAGGTAATTGAACCTAATATTTTGAAACATGGAAAAACAATGTGAGAGATCATGGATAGGAGTCCATGAATATTTGGCCAAAGGAGTATGATGTAGGAGTATCATTGTCAAACAAAAGAAAGAAAGGACGTGGAAGTGAATTGATACTTCAACATATTGAAAGAGTTGAACCGACAATTAACTAGCTTGGAAGAGGTGCGAAGACTTTTTTGAATTATCATTAATTAATTTTGGTTGTGTAAAATTCGGCCACCATTTGAAAGGATGGAACAAATTGTAAATCCTTACATGACTCTAATGTATTACAGGTGTAGGATAAATTCCCTGATTAGTCATTAGATTGCATTAATTGAGTAGGTAACCTCTTGAATAGAATGTAATAGGATTTACCTAGGAGGATGAAGAGAAAGGAAGATCTGGGCATCTAGACAAGTTTTAGTTGTGTCTATAGAAGATAGCCACTATAATTATGTTTTCTTTGAAATGAATAGAACAGAGGAAATTGACCCAAATATACAGTGTTGATATTGTTTATAATTTGATTGTGTTATGTTTTGTGAATGGATGATGTTCACAGTGAGTGAATGCTTAGTTGAATGATTTCAATTGTTTCTCTTCTGTAAGGTTATGCAAGAAGTACAAGTAGAACACAAGGAGTGTGTGTGAATAAGTCTTTATCATCTTAATATCTCAGAGGAGATAGCGAGGAAATTCCATATGCAGAGTGTGCATATTGAGTGCAAGGAGTGTGTGTAGAAACAAACTTGTGTTAAAGTTTGAAAGCTCAGGAGTTTGAGTGCAAAGTATGCCAGGAGGGCGTCAGAAATCCTTTTGAAGAATACACAAAGTGAAAGTGTGTGCTAAGGGGTGATATTTAAATTTCATTTGCCAGAATCTCAGGAGGAGTAGTGGTTTTAAGTATCGAGAGGAAATACTTAGAAAATTTCTAAGTTTTGAAGAGTTGAAGTGCTCAAAGGCGGAGCGCAGAAAATTGAAGTTCTAAGAAATAAAAAAGTACAGAGGATTGAGTGGGAGAAATACTTCAGAAAATAATTTCAAAGATTGAATAAAATTGAGGGTCAAGATCCATTCAGAAAGAGCCGAAATATTTCAAGTCGTTAGATCTCGGAGAAGTAGCACACCAGTTAGTTGCAAGGATTTATCAGAATTTCACAAACCCAAAGGATTTGGAAGAAGAAAGGTGAAATTTGTGAAACCCCGAAACGTGAAATCCTGAAATCATCGGGACCATTCATCGAAAGGGGACATGTGGCGACATATCAAAATTTCACTAATTAATGAATTGAGAAGTTGGGGGTAGGAGTTGCGAAAATTTGCAAAACGTGAAATCGCAACTTGATCATAGCCATTGGATGGAAATTTATTGTGGACCGTTGATTTGATCTGAATACTTCACAATTTTGGGCATTGGAGGATCGTGAGAATGGAGGTGAATCGCATCAGGAGTTCCTGATACACAAAATCGTGACGCACTCAGAAGGATTGGCCCCAGGTCATAAGTGAAGGGTCATATGGATGGAGGATAAGGGAGGAGCTAGCATGTGCTAGGCCCTTGTCATAAATTTGGGACTCGGGAATTTGAAGGATGGAGAGTCAATTAGCTCATATAGCCAACACGTGAAGAGGACTTACGCTTAGCGCTTGTGCACACGAGTGGAATTTTGCAAAGACTTGTGGACTATTTCTTAAAGGTTCCAATAGGGAATCGAAGACTATTTCAATTCAGTCTTGAGAAGATCCTAAGGCTGGGAGGTCACGTAGCCCTTGGAGAGAAAGGGGGTCTGCACCAATATCTTATGGTATATTCTATGGTATTTATGGACATGGTTGATGTACATGGGTGTTGTGCATGTTTGGCACATAGTATGGCACATGATGCACATGGTTGATGTTTTTTTCATGATTCTCTATTCATTGTTGACATATATTTTTCTTTATGATGTATGGTATGGAATGAGTTTTATGCATGGATAGGTCTAAGGATCATCAACAGAATAAAATATCATTCTTGAGCAGTTGATCTATGTTCTGATTGAGCAATAACATTTGTAGCACAAACATATTGCAGTGGTAGAATATTGTTCCTCTTGCAGAGAAGATAGGGGGGGAAATACCCATAGGGGGATTTATTCTTCTTCCCATGATTGATTGCAGTAGCATGATTCCATGAGGAGAGATGATTGGCAACCATTCCATAGACATTGCATCAGAGTGATATATCATGTCCAAAGGGGGAGAGATTGTTCATATGATAGAGCAACAAATAGGGGAAGCAACTCCAAGGCATCTAGACAAGGGATAAAGTTCTCAAAGTGGTCCCCTTATGGTAAAATCCCTCACAGGAAGATGCTTTATGAAGTCCAAATAATTAGGTGGTTTAGTATCCCAGTAGTGTGGTTAGGGAACCAAATTTTGATTGAGAAATAATTTAATGAAGATTAGTGAATTTTCAGGAGAAACTATTCTAGATGGATGTTATATGTCATGTTGTTTCTGGTGATATGTGGAACATCACATAACTCCTCACGGTTAGAGATTTATGGCAAGGATGTATGCCCATGTGAAGTTGGATAACCCTCATGAGTTATCTAGAAGCCCCTATGTAACATACCCATCCACCCACAAGTCGGGCTACACCACTTAATCTGACTACAACACACCCAACCACCCATAGGCGAGGCATGTTGCAGTCTGAAGACTCAGTTCTCTGAACAGATCTAAAATTCTAACATCATTCAATATTAAATCAAGAACGAAACAAACACATGCATTAAGACAAGATCCATGCCATAGCATAAAAGAGGTAAACAACGTGCCATGCACAACAAATAGCCAATGAATAGGCACATCAAAAATACATATCTCAGAGATAATTAAATACACAACGAAAATAAACATTACATAGAAAACATAAAGAGCACTTACCTTTACAAGTAAACATTCACCAACTGGCTACAGACCAAAGATGTTCCTCCCAACCATAGACATTGTTGTACATTTACTCTCAATAGCAGGTCACCCTCGATCTAGGGCTATGAATCCACAAGGATGGGTCCTAGGCCAAGTCTAAACGCACAACAGTTGGTTAAGTATCTCTCTGGTTTCCCAACCTCACAATAAAACTTGAATTTCCATCTCTCTTTCCCCTCAACCTACACCACCCAAAGAAATGGACACCCTTCTCTGCCATGCAATCCCTCAAGCTGTCTCATTTCTCTCTAGGGCTCCAGTGTTACTGGTTAGGAAATCTCCCTACTGGAACTCCAAGGGTTCTCAGTTATGGACAGTTCAATTTGAATTGTCATCAGTCTCGTAACTAAGTGGCCTCTCAACACTCAAACCATCACAGGCCTTTCAGCACTCATAGAAATCCAAGTACACCAGCTCTCTTCTACCCAGCTTGCACAACCCCAAGAGAATGGACCCCCTTCTCTTACACACAGTCCCTCGGGCTATCCATCTCCTTCCAAGGCTCCAGTCCTTCTGGTTAAGAATTTCCCTATTGGGACTCTTAGGACTTGCAGTTGTGGACAATTATATCTGAATTGTCATCAAGCTCATGCATACATGCATCCATTCCCTCTTGGAATGATCAATAATTATTACAGCCATCCACAAATGGCTCTCCTCTTCCTGCCATTCATTTCCATGCTCAACCCAAGAGAATACAAACTAGAAACAATGAGTGAAGAGGAAATAAGAATAAGGGACCAAAATGAACCAGGGGAAGAAGACGAAGAAGTAAACCCAAGCATCCCCCAAAAAATGTTTAAATCACATGAAGACAAAAGCCACATGGCCTCCCTCCCAAGAATCTCATGTAACCCCTTTTCTCCATAAAATAAATTATGGGTAAAATAATATAATAATAAAAATACTTATCCCCTCAATACCCCTCTCTCGTAGAATCATATCCCCCTATATTTTTTTTCGTTGTCGGTATTGCAACCAACAATGTATTTTTATTAATATATATGAAGTATTACATTTCCTAGGTACTCTGGCGCCTTTTCAAATTTACTGGTTCACCAGCCTAAGTCATATTTACATAATATATTATATTTCATTAGGGTTAGAACCAGGATGTTACATCCCCCTCCCCTTATTTTGGCATTGTCCTCAGTGCACAACACCATTCCAGTGTTATTACATTACAAATCTAGGCCCTCTGGCCTTAATCCACACATGCAATCCATCCCAATATTATATACATAGACACTCTTGCCTAAAATTAAACATGTATACATAGGCATTCTGACCCAAAACATGTATAATGATCTTCATAATTTATATTTCTGATAGTAGTTCCAACCAACAAGCTCTCCTTCCCTCTCATCCCTGCACAACCCAAAGAAATTAACCCCTTTATCTGCCATGTAGTCCCTCAGGCAATCCATCTTCTCTCCAGGGCTTCAATGCACTCATCCATGAAGTTTCAGAGTTGTGGCTTCCAGAACTCCAGCTCCAACACGTCCATTGGAATTTCTTCATTTTATTCCCTTGTCATTCAGTTTCTCCAGCATCACCTTGTTTTCTCTCATAGTATGGTACTTTTCTAGATCATAATCATTCATTGTTTTCCTACAACATTTCAAATCAGCGAGCATGTCAATTCAAAATTTGGGCATAAAATTTTTGTTTTTGCTCATAATATAAGAGTAAATTTTCATAATCCAATACAATACTTATCTGTGCGGTTAGTGGATCTGCATCCATATGGTTGTCTTGTTAACTTGGCTCACTTTTTTCCTTGACATATCCATTGTGTGCATGGCCCCAATCAAGAGCTATCAAAGTCTACTCTTCCTTGTGGTCACTCACCTTCCAGGCCTAGGCTCAGACATCCCCTTCTTTGCTATACAATCCCTCGGGAAATCCATCTTGCTTGACCAAGGATTTCTTGCACAAGAATATTTTTAGAGACTTTATCGAGTCTTACATCCGAGGTGACTCTCTAGCATGTGTTACCACAACACAACATATTCTAGGGCGATCATGGCTTACCACAGGGTCTTCATGTCCCAACAATATCATTTTCCATGCTTTCCAACTTGCATGTCCAACATCTCATATGTATTATACACATACAGTCTACATGATATATCATTATAACCATTTTCAATCATAAATGTCAAATCTATTTTATACAAGAAAAGAAAAAAAATCCAAGCATGAGCTTTCTTCTCATAAGGTTTGGCTCTGCATCTGTAGATATTTGTCTTCCTTATGGGCTTACATCCCTACCATATTCAAGACCCTTTCTTCTTGCAATTTCAACTTTCCTCAGCTAAAACAATTGTCAATATTTCATGTACAATATATATATATCCATGGCAATGATTCAAACCAAAATCACAAAGTGATCTCAGAATTGTTTACAACTACAATTCAATTACTTCTATTAATCCAACTATAAATTGGAATGAACTCATCATTACATACACATGTATTATCAGTCACACATACTTTTCATAATGCAAAAGTTAATAAGATAACAATCAATGTGCCAATACCCATGGCCACATCTACACAATGCATCCATGCATTGACTACATAATGCCACATAACTATGTCATGCATTCCACCATGATGAGTTGAAATGTCTAGCCAACGACTGAGCACATCATCCACACACTTCCTACTGCTTGCCTAAATATTTGGTTACCTTCCTTTTCCACCCAAACACAACACCAAGAATATAATCCTTAAGTGCTCTTCGGTGTTGGAAAAAAGGTTGCAATCCAAACAACAGATATATAGTAGATACCATTGAGCACTCACATAGCGCTATATCCCTTCCATATCCAACCATATTGTGGTCTCACACATGACTAGCTCTATGGATATTCATTGTTATAGAAGGAGATTGTCTCCTGAATTAACCTAGTTATGATCCCATAACCAATCATAACATAATATGAAACAAACATTTATCTAAATGTATTCTATCATCAACAACATTTACATACTCTAGACCTTTGGCCATTACATATCAATTTAAATACTGAAAATTAATTGAGGGAATTCTTACCTCAATCCCCTTCAACATGTATGCATCAACAGAAACTAAATGCATACTTGCCTGGTTGTTACCAACCTACTTGTTGTTGTCTAACCAACTAATATTTGTAGAAGATCACAGACTTCATCCTTCATCAATTTGATCACCATTATTGCCACCATCATGGGTCTTCACCTAGACGAAAATCATAAGCAACATCAATATCCACGTCTTTAACCATGCTATATCATTTTTCTTGAATACATAATCCATCATTATTCATACTCAATAATTATCTCATAATAATAGACTATTCTAATTTCACAATCATTTTTATGCATATCCAAGCATGTACATATGAAAAATAACACCTCCATATGCACCAAGAATTTTCTGTCATCATGCCTACTAATGCATATGCAATTTAACTTCCTTGTATGCCTCATGCACTCTAGTGCATTTCTGTTTTAATTCACATATTTATTTATCTATTTCTGTTGTAGTTGGTTGTCCTTGAATTCCTTTAGATACTTGTTTCCTTGTGTGCTCCCATTTTTCTCATCTACATTCTGGTTCCCTGGGTCTGAACACTTTTCCATCCATGTTCCACTTGGCTATTCTTTCCCACTTAGTACCATTCCCCAATGGAAATCCATTTTCATTCAATGCCACTTTTCAAGTGAGAGGGCATTCCAATTTCTCTACATTGGCATCATGTTTCCACTATGAACTCTGATATCATAAGTGTATTTTTTTCACACTAAGTACTTTTAGACAAGTAGATAAGTCATACCTAACAAATCCTTCCCTAGAAATCCTTTTCTTGACACATAGAGATTATTGACACACCACCTCTTAAACTCCTTGTTTTCTTCCACATCAAGCTTGCAACTGTCTACACATCTCTACCTTCAAGGCTATGGAGCCTTACTTTTTCTGTCTATGCCCATTAATGACATTATTCACCTACTAGATTCATGTCCCATGTGGAGATTCTTTCTTTTTTAGTACCTCATTCAACTTATGTAAGAAATTCCATGCCTCCATGACCATAACATCTGATCCTATTCTTGAATTGATCTAGCTATACCTCTAATCCTGACAAACCTGTAAGATATCATCTGGTTAAAATTATAATATTATACAAAATCGTCAATTAAATTTACAGGTACCTTTTCTGTTTAATTTATGAATAAAATTATATCAATTATAACAATTTTCCAAAAATAGAATGATTCCTGGTCATTCTCCTGTGAATCATCTTTCCAACGAATGTACTCTTTCCCCAACTGGATATCAGAGATGAAAGTTAGGGCTCCTTGAAAAACCACTTTTATCCCCCTACACTGATACAGAAAATTGAAAAATGCAAAGGTGCTTCCTTCAAACCAAGTTCCATGTGACCATGGCTTGAAACCGCGAATTTAATAATTCTTTAGCACCTTCCTCTAGCGCTTTTCTATTTATTCCTTACACGAGACCTTGTTCGAACGTAATGTCTAAGGCTTAATCACCTTTTATCACCTGGCTCCGTGCTCTTTCACATGGGAGATTGCACGAACACCAAGTCTGAGGGTTGGTTTACTTCCAGGCCCTTTTTACCTTATCATGAGACTATGTTATAACCCTAATTTTCACCAGACATGCTTACCTGGCAACAGGCCATCTCAGATTCCTTCTTTGCCAAAACACTGTTGAAAAACTCTTCTTAAAAACCTCTTTTATAAAGGCCCACATTCCCTACTCCATTACTGCACGTGTGTACACTCTAGCTGACCTAAAATAGCCCGCATGTACCTACAAAAGCATGAAAAAAGGAAAGTTATCGATGGAACACATAGCTTTGGTTAAGTTAACTGAACCTTCTAGCCATGCATGGCTAAGGGTTCTTCCAAATACCTAGCTTCTTCTAGCCTATAAAAGAAGGGTTAGGGGTCTCATTTGGAAGGAGGAGAATCATAGAAAAGAAACTATACCCAATTGCACATTCCCATTGTCCCAACCCTTTAGCCATCCTTGTGCAAAGAGAGATACAGAGCAAAGAAGTTGGAGGACAGTTGAAGAGGAGTCCAGGATCAGGTTCACGGAGCGGTGGTCAGTCTCGACATTGTAAGTTGATTCATCAAAGTTAATAAAGAGATGCTTTTCCTATCCCACTATATGAATTTTTCATAGTTTATTGAAAATATGTTTGAATCTCTAACCCATTAATCTGTAGGTCAAATGCATGTAGAGTTTGTTGCTTGTTTTGGTGTGATTGCAGGTCAGTCTTGGGAGGAGAGATGCTATCAACAAGCAATCAAACGTGAATAAGGATCGACATTGAATGCCCGAAACAAGGTATGTTGGTCTAACCATGTATTTTGATCTAAAAATGAAGAAGACTTGTAAAACTTGAATAATTATTGCAAGTGAAATGTTATGTGTTTAAAGCAACAGGATCAATTTGCAACACATAAATTAAGGATTTCTTATGCAAAATACTCATAGACAGCGGCATAAACATTGAACATCAGCACATAAACACAACAACTTGATAAAGGAGCTCACCCCACTCTGGGCTACATCTCCTGGTCCAGCTTCCAATGGATCATTATTATTAAATTGCTCAAGGTGCTCAAAACCATGCCTTACAATGCTCAAAATGACAAACTGAATGCTCCAATGGCTCCGCAGCATCCCAAAACCCCTGTTTGCACTCTTTCGGCACCTCAATCGGTCGAAAAATGAAGAAGATAGCCTCCTTGAAGTCTCCCTCTTCAACTTTGCTGTCTCTGGTTCTACAATTCGCACCCTTGTGCTTCAAACCTGGCTCACATGCTCATTTAAGCGTAAAAACTTGGCACCGGGCGCAACCGTGCCAACGGTGCAAACCGTAGGACGGTTAGGGCACCTCAAGCCCCTAACCACCTCGGCACTCGGTCATATGGATCATAGGACCTTGGGCTCGGTGAAAAAGGTGGTTACTCTGTTGTATAACTGTGTAACTTCTGCGCGTTCAACCCACCGGTCAAACCACGCGCATATTAAAACTTTGGTCACGGTTCAATACCCCGTGCATATGTTTATATAATATGCAAACTTTAATACATATACATGCAATGTAATATTACAATACATTGCGATTAAATACAATGCGCGTGCCAATATATATGTGGTCATATGTTTTATAGTGTGTCCTCGGGTCGGGGCTAAGCCCCGGCCCGACCCCCCTTTGCATTTCAACATATATCAATGTTAAATAAATATGCGTCGGTATATATAACAAGACACATGGCGCAACCCAATGGTAGTTTGGAGTTTGTTAAGACTATACGGTGTGGGAGGTACGGGGGTCGAACCCCGTGGCCTCCATTAGTTTTACACAACAATTATTAACCAGTCATATAGGGACACGTGGCGCCAATGGGTTGGGCCACGTGTCCACACATTATTGGCTACAATTGACATGTGTCAACACCTGATTGGAAAACCACAACCAATACAAATGCACCACATATTCCCTCTTCCACGTCATCATGATGGTACGACCCTGCCATGTGGTCGTACGGACTGTACGGACAGGTACAGTCAGCATCCCAAATGTTTTCCTGTTTGGCTTGGCGGACAGATCATGATATCTCCTCCATACGGACTCCATTTGTGAAAGTAAATATACCATCAGAATCAGGAAGACGAGACAGACGCAATGGCACTATTTTCGTCGCATTCCAAGCACTTTGAAAATTGAGCAAAATTTGATCCCCTGATCACACCTCCCCATTAGGAAGCTTTTGGACCTCCAAAAGACTATCTCGGTCTATGTGAATATGAGGGTATAGTTCCCTCACCCTTCCAACCTCAATCCACTTGGACTTGCTTGGATTCATCCATTTAAGACCAACTCGCAAATACTCCACATTTCCTCGCTTCGAAGTTCACATCCTTCTGTCAAGTATGGTGTCCTCCTGCAGTTTTGTTAGATGCTCTGGAGAAAAATCATCAATGGAAGGAACTTGAACATGCTCTCCTTGATCATCAATCAACAGAGGCTCATACAATTTATATTCTCAACATTAACAACTGCATACATCTGCATATATGGAGGAAAATCTAAACGAAAAGCATTGTTACCAATCTTGCCGACAATTTTGAAAGGACCATATCGAATTGGTTTCAACTTTTTACCTTCTCCTTTAAGCCTCTCCTTGCTGATGTAAAGCC
>JZKD02S2116915.1:331838-342849 GCA_000966675.3 Picea glauca
ACTCTCAAACCGTGAGGAGTTATGTGACATTCCACATACCACCAAAAATGGCATGACAAGCACTATCCATCTAGGATAGTTTCACCAACAACTTCATTGATCTTCATCTCATTATCCCACATACAAGCATGGGCCCTCCAACCATTCTTCTAGGATAAATAAATCTGCAAAGCATCTTCCTGTGAGGGATTTCACCATAAGGGGACCACTTTGGAGTTCATCCATTTGTGTACCTTATCAATCATAATAACATAGTAATGAGTCATCTTATCATCAAACAAATGCATTGATCTATCTTCATCTATCCATCATATTAATGATCAATCTTTAGCAATTGGTTTCCACTTTGACATCTATCATTCTCATCAAGGACAATACATATCAATTACATCAATCATCAATCAATCAATCAATCACTTCACATCAATCAATCAAACCATTTGCATCAATGACAACATGATCCAACAATCTCCCCCTTTGGCATTGATGGCAATACCAACATTGATGTCAACACCAATTACCAATTATTGATGTCAACATGTAGATAAGGCATTCTCTACATCAATAGTCAATGTGACTATCTCTCCCCATCAATAAAAATCAATCACATCAATTTGATTAACTCTCCCCCTTTGACATCAATGGCAAAGGGCCATTCTCCTCTTGGGGCTGCTCCCCCTGCTTAAACTCTCCTTTGATCTTCCTCTGAATAATCTCTCCCCTTTTGAACAAGGGATAATACTATGATGTAGTGTTGAATATACATTGATCATACTCCCCCTTTGACCATCATTTCCCCTAGAATTATTCTTATGTTCTCTTTCTTCAAATATAGGGCTCTTTTCTAGGTATCCATATGATAAATATCTCCTCCTAGAATAATGGGAAGAAGAATGACTCCCCCTATGGGTATGTATCCCCCTATATTCTATTCAATATGAACAATATGCTACCATATGACAATCCTTGGACCTATCCATGCATCAAACTTGTGCCATACCATACATCATGTAACAAAAGATATGTCATCAATGAAATAGAGAATCATGAACAAGATATCATCCATGCACAACATTCATGTATGTCAACAGATATTATCCATGGAATGTATCCACCATATTCCAACATGTGCATCTAAAAAATATGCCATCCATGTGCATCTATCAATATTCCAACCAAATACCATCTATGAGTGTACCATCAGGCATCATCACTTGCACCAAGCAAGTGTATCAATTGTGCATCAACAAGCTATGACTCCCCAATGATGTACAATATGACTATCAACTCAACTCAACAACTACATGTCTCAATATGTAGCCCAACCATATGCAAAATGCATGCACCATATGCTTCCAATAATACATCATAATATATATCAATGAAACTCAAATATGTACCAGCCATGTACTCCAACAGATCAACATCAAACCATACTCATGGGTTAGTGCCATGCACCCAAGATTTGTTTTACATAGTCACCTTACATGATCTAACATAGAACCATGAAAACATGCAACAAACAATGTTAGAACCTACAATAAACAATGTCAGACCCTGCAACACATATTTATACCATCACATCACGCTGCAATCTCTGTGCATATCCCTTTTCCTTAGGCTTCACCAAATATGTGTGGCCTACTGCACAGACAAATCACGTATGTAAGAGACATATACAAGGTCAACCTGTGTATGTACATGACTGATACCACTGTAACCCACGTATGCTTCAGTATATGACTTACTTGAGCTTCCCTTTAGTCTTTCATCATGTTCTGGTTGTTCTGTCTTCTTCACCCACTTCTGTAGAGGTTCATGCTTCTCATAACTTGAGCTCTAAGCATCCATATTTTCAAATATGTCTCCCTTTCTTACTTCATTCCTTCTTCTAACCATGCTATGTGAAGTCCTCATCATGGAATTTATTCGTTTGTTCCAGCACTCCTGGGATTTGTGGCCAAATCCACTACAGTTGTAGCATCTCATGGTATTACAGTGAACAACAATGTGTCCTACTTGATCACATCTCTAACACCTCATGGTGTTATAAAATCTTCCATTATATCTCCTTTCATAATATCTACAATCAAAATATTTGTGACCACATCCATTACATGAGTAAAAATTCCCATGAAAAATACTTTCATACCTTTGCCTTGGTGTCCCAAGAATAGCTTCTTGATGTCTTCCTTGCTTTGTTATTTTGAATATTTCTTTGTCTTCTATAGATGGTTGTTTTGCAACATTTTATTCCTTCTTCGATGGACTTACCTCATGCTTCTTTGAGGTTCTTGCTTCAGCATGTATATATTCTCCTTTGTATCCAAGACCTAATTTATCACATGATGATCTTTGACTTTCCAAGATCTCATCCAAGATTCGTGAGCTATTCAAGAATTTGTTTGACTTTTCCACCTTCTTTGTAAGGTCAACAATTCTAGCTTCTAACTTACAACATGACTCTTCCTTTTCATTTGTTTGATTCTTCAATAGTTCCTCTATTCTTTTGGCTTCTTAAATTTGGGTCTTGAGATGGAAAATGGTTTCAAAACTTTTGTTGATCTCATCATATACATTCATATCTTTTTTTCCATTCTTTAGTCTTGTGATCTCTTCTTCCTTTTCTTCTAATTGAGTCTTATTGCTCTCTTCTTGTTCCTTGATCATTTCTTTTAAATTCAATATGTGCCTTAGACTCCTCCCCAAGAAACTTCTTAGTGCTATCTGAAAGATAGTTATAGTCTATATAATAATGATCACTTCTATATCTATATAAACCCTCTTCAACTTCCTTTTGAAGTTTTAATAGATTTTCTTCTATTCTTTTCATGGGATAATTACCATCAAACTTTACAAAAACTATTTCTATATCTTCTTCTTCACTTGTAGAGAAAAATTCATCATCATCATTGCAATCAAGGGTTTTTGAGGGTTCTTTAACTTCATTTGAAATATCTTCACTATCTTCCTTTTTGCCAATACCAACACATAATTATTTTCCTTCTTTTGAAATGTCTTCAAGATCTTCCTTTGTGCTATCATCACTTGATTCTTTATCTTCCCTTGAAATGTTTTCAAATTAACATTTAGAAATAATGCATTCAAGAGTTTTTGGAGATTCTTTACCTTTAGTGATCTTAATGGAGTGATCTTCAATATCTTCTTTCTCCTTCTTGCTTTGATATGTTTCCTCTAGATTTAGCTATAGATACTTGGTGGAAGTGCATTGTCCCATGATTTCTTTGACAAGGCTTGAGAGTCCACTAAGAATGGTGTTGAGAGCCAATGCATCATTCTTCTTTCCTTCTCTTTGAGTTTCAAACTTTGACTTGTTCTTCAATGAAACTGATCCACCAATGGTTGCCTTCCAAATAGTTGCTCCCATTTCCTTCAAATGTATTCTCATCTCTATTCTCCAAGTAGAATAGTTTTCCTCATCAAGAATTGTATATTCATCATCTATTTGTGTGTCTATGGATATCCTTAAATCTTGTTAAGTCTTGTAGTGAAGGCCTTCTCTGATACCAATTGTTGGACACACCTACCACACTTAGAGGGGGGGTGAATGAGAGTGGGGATCTTTGTCCCAAAACTTCCCTTTTACACAAAAATCCTTAGTTAATATTCAAAATTTACTTATTACTTATTGATATAATTTATAACTAGTTATATGTGAACATATATCAACAATATATCAATGGCAAGTCATCACCACAAAGAACACAAGATGTATGTACAATTTTTTTTATTATGGACAACAATCCGGGGGTTTATCAGCAACAACTGAATAGAGTACAACTCTACAAGAGCACCAGCTCTATTATGAAAGACTCAACTTACATACTCAGCACCAATTGAGATGAGGCAACAATCCTCAATAGATATCAATTTGTCAATAGGTACGCGACTTGTCAGTAGTGCATACCATGTGTGTACGCACTCTGACTCACTACATCCTGTGTATGCATGAGGACAGAGTATACAACAACCTGTGTATACCTTCTAAGCTGTTAGGGTTTGTCCTTCAAGATAAAATCAAATTCTCTGCAATCAATATATCGTTCTCTTCTGTCTCTGGCTATCCAATCTGACCACTAACCAGTCACAACACATCCAAGCTCTCCAATAGCTTGCTCATGCTCCACAACAAATCAATATGAATGCTATCTCAATCATGTATGAACAACTAGTATACCATAGGATTCATGTCACCACTGAATCACAAGAGTACTACTCACTTCATCAACCAAATCATCCAAACTGAACCATATCATAGAAGCCATACCAAGAATTCCCTAAGAATTCACAACACATCAAACAATAGTATCCATCAAGACAATAATGTAACCATACCAGTGTCTCACTGATAGATCTGAGCCCATAGAATGCAGATCTAGAACCTGCTTCATCATCCAAGAGCTTGGCACAAGATCAAACACAAGTCTTCATCATTCCAACCAATGTACGTTCCCTGTCCTCATACAACCTGCATGTGTACATGCCCTGACCCATTATAGCCCGCGTATACCTCAGAAACTAGGGTTTCTGAAGCTCTGAGACTTTTTTCATCAAGATCTCCAACATTGCCAAAACTTTGATGCATCCATGAGATCATCCTCTCGCTTTCTTCCTCAGAATAGATCTTCAATCATGCTCACGAGATCCACACCAAAGATGCTCTCACAAGAAGCTCTCCATCAATACTCCACAAGATAATCTCATAAGAATCTCTCCATTGATCCACCAAAAAGGATGTATTGCAAGAGTCCATAGCTATCTTATTTATACTTTCATCATCTAGGTCACTTAACCCATTTTTAGGTTACTTAATCCATTTCTAGGTCACTTAACCTATTTTCCTTATTTTAGGGTTAACCACTTTCCATAAATAAAAATTTCTCCATTACTTTTTCATTTAAATATTCCTTCTTGATTTTGTCACTTTACTTATCATTTAAATAATTATTTCTTCTTTTAGGTCATTTTGACTTCTTTGACCTTGGGGGCTTCAAGCCTTCATATGGGGGTCCTCCAACTTCATAAGGCCATAACTCTCAAACCGTGAGGAGTTATGTGACATTCCACATACCACCGGAAACAAAATGACAAGAACTATCCATATAGGATAGTTTCACCAAAAAATTCATTGATATTCATCTCATTATTCCACATACAAGCATGGGTCCTCCAACCATTCTTCTAGGATAAATCAATCCGCAAAGCATCTTCCCATGAGGGATTTCACCATAAGGGGACCAATTTGGAGTTCATCCATTTGTGCACCTTATCAATCATGATAAGACAGTAATGAGCCATCTTATCATCAAACAAATGCATTGATCCATCTTCATCTATGCATCATATCAATGATCCATCTTTATCAATTGGTTTCCACTTTGACATCTATCATTCTCATCAAGGAAAATACATATTAATTACATCAATCATCAATCAAACATTCACTTGACATCAATCAATGACATCAATCAATCAAACCATTTGCATCAATGACAACATGATCCAACACTCTTTGAGTTAGTGCTCATTTCAGTTGGTGTGGATAAAACCCAAGGATTGTAGTCCGTAATACAAAAGAATTTTATACATATATATGGTGTTCCTTGTGTTCTTTATTGTGATGGTGCATAGCTATTTATTGTTAATGTATGTCATTGAGATATATTTTCATGCAAGAAACGAAGTATTAATGGAAGTAATAAGTAATGATCTTATGAATGGTGATTGCTAACTAAAGTTTTGTGAGAAGTGTAAAACAGTGTTCGCACTAATTCAACCCCCTGTCAATGTGATCGGTGTGTCCAAAATAAATATACACTACGATATGAGAAATTTCTAACCTATACAGGTTCATCCTTGTGGATTGTTTCAATCATTGGTGACATAGACCCCCGAACCCTCTGGCCGAGATCCGCTCAAGATCGTTCTAAAATCCCCTTGAGCTGAAGCGGCTCTTTTGTTTCTCACTGGAGTGTCCAACGAATCCACAGGTCCTTTGTAAAGATTTTCTGGTGTGGATTAACTCTAGGTGCGAGCCTTACACTTCTTACACGACCACAATATCTGGTCCTTACGCTGACATCTCTCGCAACTCGGAAGTTCACGAGTCAAAGACTCTTAGCTTCCCTTTCTCTAACCTTCGATACCTAAGATCACGAGATGGGTATAGCTCCTCCTTTGTCAGTGCCGTCCCATTTCAGATGACACGTGTCCACCACCTGTCACCACTTCTTCCTCTCTCTCGGCGTCTTATCATCATGCCACCTGTCAACCACGCGGGTCCAACCTAACAGATGTTCCACATATTCACCCGAGCTCTTGGCTCTCGCCACTTCGCAAATTTTATTGTTGAAAACAATTCCCCACAAACACCGAGCTCCCGATACACGATATCTCCAAGGGCTCTGATCCAATGGTTCTTCTATGCCCAGATCCAATGGTATGGATCTTTTTGCTACTCCCAAGTTCATGCAACAAAAGGATTTGGTCTAGCCTTCAATACTTATGAACTCCGAGTCTGTGATATGATCCAACGGTGTACGCAAAACACGATCAATTGCTCATGTTAATCCTAGATCCTAAGGTGATGGATTTCACCATCTCTAATCACCTTGCAACTCTGTCAAATCCTACGGTCCTTGCAACTTCACGAGTTCTCCTCGGAGAATTTTGACTGTTCAATTTCTTCCTTTACAACTTCTTCAAACCGAACAAATGTTCTCCCACTAGAACTTAACTTCTACATGAATATTTCACCTCCTTCCTTCCTTCGAATACCTCAAAGGCATTAACCCTTCTGAGCTTTCTTTGCAAACTCGAGTCCCCCAAAAAGACTCTTGCACGCACTCCTTGTAGAAATCCTTCAAATAGTTATGAGTATTTGACTTTCTCTACTCTGTGCACTCTCTTCAACAATAGTCTCTCCACTCTCAACCTTAGTTAATAACTTCTAAGGTATCTTCTAGCCTACGCACGCCTTGCATGGATTTTGTGCTTCACTTGCACTTCTGTTGGAATGAGAACAATGGTATCCCTCCTGAGCTTTCAGAGATGAACTCTGAACCTTTGTCAATGCACTCCTTGCAGGAACTTTTCTCACTCGGGAAGAGGAATAATTGAAACTTGTTAGTAGACAATACAATTTTTTCAATTTCCCTTAAAGCTTCCTACACCTACATCTTCTGAAATTCAAATTGTCATCGCATTTTGCAAATTAACGATATTTTCATTTCATGCGACACTTGCAATTGGTTTCGATTTATTTTTTTTTACGACTGAAAGCATGAAAACCCCTCCATCGTTATGTGGATTGTCATGACCTGCTCATTGATATGCTTATTGGCACTTACCTTTTGTTTATTTTCAAAACTATGTACATTTGCCTATTATCGCTCTGATCGTGCAACTTGACTTTGATTTAATTGATAAAGCTTTGAGCATGCAAATTTATGATTTATACTTGATTATATAAGGTTCATGGTGGATTAAAGGTTTTTATATAATATAATGTGATCCCTATGATTTTAAAGCTTTTGGATTAATCGATTTTTTCTATTGTCACCTTGTTTTGAAAAACTTTGATCAAAACATTGGATTATGTAACAAGCGCATGAGTTTTATTTCATGTTGAATGGAAATGTTTGAGATTTTACATAGGCACTTTGATTAAACTTGTGGATTTTGCAATGACATTGGTTTGAATTATTACAGGCGCATATTTAAACTATGGGTTTGTTTTTACGTTGAACGATCGTGGTTTCAAACTATACATTGGCATATTGATATAATTGTCCACCGTTTAAACCTTGGGTTGGCCGAATAATGTTAATGTTGGTTATGATTGATTGAACAGGGATGGTACTGTGCCATTAATGTTTTGCATGGCGGTGATAATCCCACCACCCTCGCATGCATACATTGATTCTTTCCCCTTTGCGCGCTTGCAACTGTTAGCCATAACGATTTCAGCCCCTGTGTATTGTATTGTTCAAACCCTACCATGCACACAAGCCATGGCTCCAGTCATAAGGGATGAGCCCAACAGTTGCCAAGCATTGCTTATGTTCGATGGCGCTTATAGTGACTTGGAAGAATTCACATAGCTCCCGTTCATCCGAAGGTTTGACGGCTTTAACCCTGGTGTGGCTCGACAATTTGCGTTAACTTTCGATGGCTGCTGAGCCAAGGTTGGGGATGTGCAGCTGGAAATTTATGAGCAATTTCTTAGTTTGGCTACCAGTCTGCCTGCTACTGGATAGAAGTGCTCGAAAAATTGCAAGGTAAGAGATGTCCCGTGGACATTGTTTTTTCGATCTCGGATGGTGAACTCCTGTGACAAAGGATTGCCCGCAAATATGCTAAAACAACGCTGGCATGACCTGCTAATGATAATCAAGCAATTCGTCACCTGCGAGGGCAGGTATGGTTTCATTTTCATGTTTCACCTTCGTCTATTGATGGTTTTCATGGGTTTTGAACTTAACATGCCTCACTACTTTCATAGGAGTCTGTTTAAGATGGCTAAAAGGTATAAACGCAATCAGGCCGATACCAGCCTTTTACATTTTGGGTTAATTAAAATGCTTATGGTTTATGAGTTGGGGTTACGTCGGGACTGTTGGGAGGATTTTCTTAAATGTAATATCTTTGAGGACTCAAGCCCACCACAGGTTGATAAACCTGTGGTGAGCGAAAGCAATCCTATCCGCCCTGTGCCTTTCAGTGTTCTGCTACCCAAACCTCTACCCGACTCACTTATGAACTTGCCCATGTCTGTGACAAAACAGGTCGAAATTCCTAAACCCGTAGCCAAAAAGCCTAAAGCTAAAACTGGTGCTAATGATAAAGGAAAGAAAAATTCCCGGTTAATCTCTCGCATGGCAAGAAATAAACCCAAATTTCCTGTCAACCCGAAGCCTATTATGGTCAGTGAATATTCTGACTCGGAGATTGAACGTTACCTCGCAAGCGAGCTTCCCTATTTTGAAGGTCTGTGTGACAAACCCTCTTATGATTTTGTGGACAATCTACCACCGTGCTTACAAAATGATCCTAATTTTCCAGGCATTGAAATGCCTCTTGGAACCCTCGGTGACTCGTCGAAACCCTCTTCTTCTCAACCAGCAGCTCCACTATGTGATCAATGTGGCGTATGGTTGGAAAGGTATTACATTGATGTGCCAATGCTGCAATCCAAAATTCATGCTCTGGAGGATCAACTTGCAAGGCTATCTATTCAACACGGTAAAGTGCCATCCGCTGATAAGAAACAATGAACAACTGTTTTGATTTTGTTCAAGAACATGGAGTCGGCAACAACATTCGTCAATTCAAAATTGGCGTAGCTAGATCAACCTCACTGGTATGACTTTCACTTATTTATATGACATGATCATAAACTCTGTTATATCGTGGATCTGCTCTGTTACATAAGCATGCACTTTTGTATATATTTTTGTTTTGATAAATCAATTTTCATTATCGTTTAAGTTTCGATTGGATTTGGCTTTGATTCGATGGATCGTCGGATAGATTTGATTGTTCAAATTTAGCTTCAATTGGATGCTTTGTTGATAATTGAAGTTGTTAATATTTTCTAAACATAGGTTGTTGTTGGTATTCCGATTTTGAACACATTCAATGGCACGATTTGAATTGGTTATGTTCTATATGAATATGATTGACAAATGGGTTAATTGTTTTCCATGACTTTCGACCAAATATGATACTATTCTGTTAATACCTAACCAAATTGCAACTTATTCGATTCACATTGTTTGACCATTTCGATTCATATATTGTTTGAATTTGATTCTTCTCAGGGTTACAAATTGTTTCTATAATTAACTCAGTGAAGATTTGTGTTGATTATTTCCCAGTTCATGGATTCTGTTGATTTTATCACGCCCCTGTCTGTTGACTGTGTGGTGATCAAACACGAAAATCATTGGGTCGATATTCATGGAGTATGATTTCATTCGATTACAATTGAAACAATTTACATATTGTGCACTTAACTGAATGATATCAATCTATTGTTATGACTATAACTAGTCAATGATGGTTACGACCATTATTTTGGTCATACTTGTGAACTGTTTGACACTCAGCGAATGAAGTCTATGGCAGAGTTTTATGGATATCATTATGCATGTTTCATCTTGATAATAATCGTGACAGTTTTTCTATATTGGCATTTGATTAAAATGATATGAATCCTATGCAAATCAATTATGATTTTATCGTATCTTATACGATTTGGTTCACCATTGATTTGATTTATGAAACAGTCTTGTTAAGGTTTGATCCGATTTTATGGCAATTGGAAAAACAAAGCATTCTTACCCTGTCCCGATTGCATCATTTTTGATCTGGTTTGATTTGAATGATACATTTGCTTCATCCATTAGTAATTCAATTTTCATGTTTATTAAAAGCAAATTAAATTGGATTGTTTTTAAAAGATTTCATTTGATTTCTATCTGATTCTATATGTTATTTTAGACTAGCTATAGAATCAGATGATTTTGTAGCTGAGTCTGTCAGATCATTTTCTTTGTGTTTTGTTACTGAAATATCTCTCTAATTTGATACTTGTGTTCTATTGCAGGTAAATTCGAATTTGCAATTGAGTTGTTGAGCAATTAGGGGATGTTTCAAAGATTTTACTTGCATTTTATTTTCTTAGTTTAGGAGATTTTGGGATTTTTCCCCGATTATGTAAAACTGTTTGATGATTATCCACAGGGATGTTTTACCCTATGGACAAACTTATATATACTTATGATTTTTGTAATAATTATCATCCTCATTCATGGGAGAACAAGAATATGGATTTCTAATACAAACTGGAGCAGAATTGATGTTTTGTCACAACTTTAGCTTCTCAATATATCAACATTTTGTTTCAAGTTTTGTATATCACTTTGCTTATGGTTTATGACTACTTTAGCTATCTAAATCATGTGCAAATGATATAATTTTGATCACT
>JZKD02S2116915.1:368450-390609 GCA_000966675.3 Picea glauca
CCTCAAGAGCCTTCCATTGGAGAAGGAAGGGACCCAAGTCCCCTTTCCCCTTTGTGTACCTCTGGATTTCACTAATCAGATCAGCCTATCTATTGGTGAACTTGTTCCATCGTCATTTGTATTTAGTTTTTGTTTTTATGCTCATGTTGTTATTTAGTTCTTGTTTAATTCTTGTTCATACCTCTACTATTTTCTTTCTAACCTTTTGCATTACAGCTGTCATGACTAGAAGAGCCCAACTAGGCATGTAAGTGCTCACTTTTTTCTCACACATTGACGAAAAGAGCACGAACACTGAGATCCACTCAGGATCATTCTAAAATCCCCTTGAGTCGAAGAGACTCTTTTGTTTCTCACTAGAGTGTCCAACGAATCCACAGGTCCTTTGTAAATCTCGTTCGATGTGGATTAACTCTAGGTGTGAGCCTTACACTTCTTACATGACCACAATATCTAGTCCTTACACTGGCGTCTCTTGCAACTCGAAAGTTCACAAGTTGAAGACTCTCAACTTCCCTTTCTCTAACCTCCGATACCCGAGATCATGAGATGAGTATAGCTCCTCCTTTGTCAGTGCACTCCATGCGTGACCATCGGCTAGGGATAAGTACTTGACACCTCTCACAACTCACAATCTCGTGAGTTGAAACATTGAGTTCTCGTACTATTCTTCTACAAAACTCTGAGACACGATGGTCAGCGGTGGTTTGACTTTCCTTCTTCTCTTCTCGCAACTTGTAATCTCACGAGTTGGAGTGTAGACCCTTTTATCCTCTTCCTTTGTGAAATATTGAGAGACGATGGTCAAATACCTTTAAACACTTCTCACCAATCTCAATATCATGAGTTGAAACGTTGATCTCTCATGCTCTTCTTCTACAAGATCCTGAGATGCGAGAAGTCAACAGGGTGTTGACTCTCATTTCACATGACACGTGTCCACCACCTATCACCAATTCTTCCTCTCTCCTGGTGTCTTATCATCACTCCACCTATCAACCACATGGTTCCAACCTGACAGATGTGCCACATATTCACCTGAGCTCTCATCTCTCGCCACTTCGCAAATTCTTCTATTGAAAAGAATTCCCCACAAACCCCAAGCTCCCGATACACGATAGCTCCACGGGCTCTGATCCAACAGTTCTTCCATGCTGGAATCCAATGGTCTGGATCTCTTCGCTACTCGCAAGTTCATGCAACCAAAAAATTTTGTCTAGCCTTCAATACTTACGAACTCTGAGTCCATGATATGATCCAACGGTGTACGTAAAACACGATCAATGGCTCCCATTAATCCTGGATCCTAAGGGGATGGATTTCACCGTCTCTAATCACCTTGCAACTCTATCAAATCCTATGGTCCTCGCAACTTTGTGAGTTCTTCTCAGAGAATTATGACAGTTCAATTTCTTCCTTTACAACTTCTTCAAACCAAACAAATGTTCTCCCACTGGAACTTAACTTCTGCATGAATATTTCACCTCCTACCTTCCTTCGAATACTTCAAAGGCGCTAACCCTTCTGAGCTTTCTTTGCAAACTTGAGTCCCCCAAAAATACTCTTTCACGCACTCCTTGTGGCAATCCTTCAAATACTTCTGAGTATTTGACTCTCCTGACTCTGTGCACTCTCTGCAACAATAGTCTCTCCACTCTCAACCTTAGTTAATAACTTGTAAGGTATTTTCTAGCCTGCGCATGCCTTGCACGGATTATGTGCTTCACTTGCACTTATGCTGGAATGAGAACAATGGTATCCCTCCTGAGATTTCAGAGATAAACTCTAAACCTTTTTCAACTCACTCCTTGCGGACACTTCACTGCACTCCTTGCAGGAAATTTTCTCAGTCAAGAAGAGGAACAATTGAAACTCATTCTCTTTCTTCTCTCAGACTTCAAACACTCAATATGAAATCATACATTCAACTCAAGAATAAA
The DNA here is from genome assembly GCA_000966675.3 of Picea glauca. Lineage (NCBI taxonomy): Eukaryota > Viridiplantae > Streptophyta > Pinopsida > Pinales > Pinaceae > Picea > Picea glauca. Next base: position 370,391 of record JZKD02S2116915.1, read on the forward strand.
GCAAATGTATAATAGAGAGAATAAACCATCTATAAGCATACCATTCAACATACATACACAGAAAGCATCATAACACCATGGATCTGAATCAAAGCTTCATATATTAATTCAAAGATTTTGTACATGGGTTCTTCTCTACATCTCTCTGCTGTAGCTCTCCATCCTCTTCTGCTCTATGCTAATGATACAATCTCTAATTGATAATTGATAATGTTACAATGATACAAAGATGAGGGTGTCTATAGTCTGTTTTCCCTCTCATCTCCTAAAACTATCTAATCTACAATTCAAAGCTACCTACTTTCATTAACTATGCATAAATGCCTTTTACTTTGATGGACGAGAGCGAATCGCTCAAGATACATTTACAATATGTAAGTACGCTTCTTAGTTGGCTCATAAATACTATCTCTTTACATTTTATAATATTTCAAAACATTTTTAAAATGTGCCAAAATGCACTGGCACTTTCCAACCGTCTTTCTGCCTTCACGCTCGCTTGCTGCTGACTTGCGATGCTCCTACATCAATTGGACTGAACATAAGCGTAGAAACAAATCAAATACTATGTATATAGGTATTTCGAAAATGGGAGTCCGCCTAGGTGGAATCACTTTCAAAATTTCAGGATTTTCGTCCCTTCCCATACTTGTGGTCTGAACTATGACTATTTCTCCCAATTGTTGAATGTGAAGTGGTTACTTTAGCATTCTATCCTAGGAAAAATATAGAGGTGACTATGGGGGGGAAATACCCATGGTACCTAAAGCTGATGGATAATCATCGTTTTGGCTCCTAGGGAGGGTACTCTTCCATGTCGGGGTACTTGCACCCTAGGTGAATGTTGCAAGTAGGTTACCATAACTTTTTCTAATACCTTCATTATTTATCCTTTAGGGACTTGACATCCCCTAGAGGTTTGAATTTCAGGAGTCCATTTCAACAATTGATTTGCCTACTAATTGTCCATATTTTATAGGAGTGTTTTCTATGATACCATATCTAGTACTTACTTGACTTACCTCTCAAAACTACAACTAATAGGACTTGATACGTTTACATGGGGCACCCCCCCTTCCCTTGGCTTCATAATTCCAATCCTAAAGTGAGGAGTAATTCATACAGGTGACAACTAGTGACTCACTTAATAGTTTCCTTAGGCTTTCCCTCGCACTAAAGGGTTGGGATTTTCCTTTGGGGTGTGTTTGAGAGATAACAAAGAGAAATTATAGCCTATGGGAAACTTGGAGAGATTATCCAATGTCACCACAATAACTTTCTCCTACTCTTTAGGTTGTCTCTTATCCAACTCAAGGGGGGATTCCCTAATTTAGGATTGCTAAATCTTAAGCAATAAGAGCTTAAGGTGAAATGAAAAGGGATTCAAGGAAAAAATCATTATAATATAGGAAAATGAAAAGATGACGGGTAGATCAAGCCTAATTCCTATCCATTGGGCACAGATCCAAAGGAAAAAACTATCAATAATGCTCTTACATATGATTAAGGCATGAAATAGATAAAATGATACAATCTACAATCTTCCTTAATTTGCTAATCTGAAATATACTTGGAGAACCCATTTAAGGAGAACCTATAAAGATAGTTTGGGGAGTGCTTATCAAATGGAAAAATTAAATTCCATCCATCTCTAATTAAGAAATTTGACCATAAAAATGAAATTTTCATCAAATAAACATCAAGGATACTAAAAGGGAAATCAAACACTCTGAAGACATTGATAAGAGTTAAGTTATAACAACTCGAATTTAAGAGGATAGGTACAATATTACCCATGCATTAGCCCTTCAAATCATATCCCCTCGCAAGTATTTCCATCAACAACATTTAACAAGTCAAGCCCAACACATACACTTCATAGAATAGAAACCTTTGTATTTAAATTACCCTCAAGATATTCAACTCAGCTTGTAATGTCCCCATTTTTGGACTTACTTATGTTACATATTGGGATGCCTGTCTGAGTAGCCAGTTAGGGGTGATAGTGAGATAAAGAGGTATTAAGGGGTTTTATTGGGCCCGACTTACATCATTCATCATATTTCATCATCAGGATCCATTATGCACAACTTGTATTTGGTTTTGTTGCATTCCATCAATTTCCATAATTTTGAGTTATTATGGAGCATATTTTAATTAAATTCACTAAGAAGGTCATTTTGGGCATAAAAATTGAAGAAACTTCTTAGTGTAAACTATCATCGGAATCGGGAGGAAGGTTTCTATAGGATAAGATGATGAGAAGTGACTTTTAGTGGATGGAGAAGCCATAAGGACAAATAAATCACTTTTTAGAGGAAAAAAGGTCAATTAATTAATACAGTGATTTTATGAAGGAATATTAAAAGTAAAGTAAAATTCACCTGGAGAGAAAATATGAACATGGGTATAAAAGAGAGATAGGGGCTTCTATTCTCTCATTATGTTGTTTGATATTTTTATGTCTAACCTCTTCGCTAGAGAGCTCAAGTTACTTGAGGGTTTTGAATAAATAAACCCTAGAGATCAGAAATGGAGTGAATGATTCTCATGTTCATGATCCAATCTTGGTCAAGGAGGTGAAGGATTCCTCCCGCGCCATTCTATTCAGCCACGGGTTTGGTTTTTACAGTGAAAAAACAGTTAAGGTGCAGATCTAGAGGTTTCTGTAGAGAGGGATCATTGTGAAAGAGAAAAAAATTTGATTTGGATTCAAAGAGTTGGATCTAGTAGAGATGTTGTACCAAGAACATTTCCCATCCATGGGGTTACATTTTCTTGGCATTATTGGGTTTTTCATGCTCCATATTTATTTATCATCATAGATGGGCTAATTATTGCTCAAGGGACCATATTGAGAGGTAAAGATCTTCATTTCTAGAGTTGGGTTGAGCATTCATCTCTGGAGGCCACACTATAGTCACCTTGTACTAATTTTGGAGAAGGGATTGAGTGCCATCCCTTCATAAAATAGATTTATTAGTGGCTAGGAGAAATTATTGGAGCAGGGAAAATTCTTAGCACTTGCTAGCTTGGTTATCATGTCGTAGATTGCATTCTTGGAGGAGATTTATTGTGGGTACCCTTTAGAGGGTTTCTAGAATTGGTTTGTTGCATAATTTTAGTGTTTCGAGCCTTCTACATCAGCCATATAATTTTGTACCATATTTACATCAGACATGTTCACCCATGTATTGAGGTTAGCAAATTAAACAATAAAATCAAATCTGAGTTATTTTGGCTTCATTATGTACTGGAGTTTCTTAGTTTTGTTTCCTATGAATTTATTATGTAATTTACATGTCATTACATGCCCAACAACCACCATACATAAGAAACAAAACTAATGATGAATTCTATAGCCATATGTATGCAAAGTGTTTGACAAAACACTTCAACCAACCAGCTGCAAATAAATATAATAGCAAACACAAATTTGGAACAACCACTCACTATGAAGGGTTTTAGGTGTTTCATGTGATGTGTTTGACATAAAATTAATCCCTTAAACTTGAATTAATTGGGACAACAAGTATTGAATTTATTTCAAGGGAGTTGGGATCTTGTATACCAAGTGTTTGACAAAATTTCTCAACCACATTAATCTGATATTTATATCAGATTTGGTTGGGAACATTATAGTGGTATCAAAACGAAATTCCTTCACCAGCCCATAATACATTGATGATATAGATCATAAATGTATTTTGTAGAGGAGATCATATATTGTGATGAGGAATATCAAGCCCTTAGTGAGACATTGAGGGCTCAAGTAACATTCCAACAGTTTTTATCCATCAAAAATCCTAGGTGGAGAAAATATGAGGTTGCATTATGGGCCAAGAATATGGAAGAAGTCAATTATTGGAGAAAAATATCAAAAGAAAAAATATCCAAAGAAGTCAGTAAGGTAGATACATCACCACATGCTAGCAGGGAAATTTTCCACATTTGCAAAGAGCCTTGGGAGCTAGATCACAAATTCAGGGGTAAAGGGAGAGTGCATTACATTGAGGTGCACTATGATAGTGATGAGGAGGATGTGTATGAGGATGATGCCTTAGATGCCTCATCAGAGAATTCCTAGGACTCATGCACATTTGATGGGGAGAGTGATGAATAGGGTGCTTGTGAGGGTGTAGATCTATTCACACTTAAGCATGATGAGATTTAGAGATTAGATGACCCACATTTGGGAGTTGAAATGACTTCTAGGGAGCCTTGCATTGGTGATGAGGAGATTACTATGGATTTGAGTGTGACACACTCCTTACCTTCTCAGACACTTATGATAGACATGACACAGGAGGATATTAGTGGCATTTCAGATGTGGTAGAGGAGCCTTGTGTACTGTTTGAACACAAGGTATATCTGGATCCACAGGACCAAGAGGAGAGGCATGACTTGGATCCAGATGAATATATACATATATATCGGTATGGGGATATTAAGTCATCTATTTTGGGGAGTCGTTGGATAGATAAAGTTGATGGGGCACTTATTTTCGGAACCAGTCTACAGTGACGAGGATGCTTTCCTTGTTGGTAGAGATGACCACATCACATGTATGGACACATCTATATGGGATCCTGGCACAAATGATATTAGTAGGGTGAGTGCATAGGAGGATACAACTGTAAATAGAAGATACATGGTGGTTCATATGGAGGTAGCCATAGGTGATGATATACAGTGGCATACAGGGGTCAGTAGCACAACGAACAATGGACATTATGGTGCCTTATCTCTTGAGGAGTGTGTTGATGGGGATTCCACTGTTGACATTAGCAATGGGATTCATGAGGTACCATCTCAACGGGATAGTGATCAGGAGTCACAAAATTTGGCAGGACAATTGAGGTTCAGAGAGGATGTGATCATGGAAGCCATTAGACACATTCATGATACACATGCATTGGTGGAATATTATTTTTGGAGGGCCTCGATGGAACATGATAGTTTGGATGGGGATATTTCTCTTGATGACTTCTAGACACTCAAGGAGAAAGTGATGGTGATGAGGACCAACTACCAAAAAATACTTATGGATAGATATTACCTCTTGAAGGTTGGTGAGATGTATCATAGGGTGTTGAAGGAGAAAGAGACTGAGGTGGGCGGACTCACTCATGAGTTGGTAAGAACATGGGGATTCTTGGAAGGCATATAGACAACCCTTCAAGAATCAGAGTCCATAGTAGAGGATCTCCTTGAGGAGATTGGTCAGGGATCCACTACATATATCTCAGCAGAGAGTTGAATATTTACTTCAACTACATCGCCAAAGGATATTAGTGGTTTGGTATAGGAGAAAGAGATGATGGAGGAGTGTGAGGAGTACCCATGATCACTGATGATTATGGATAGATGTTATCTAGATATGCAGAAGGATGTCCATGTGTCATAGGTGTTGGTCCTAAGGTCTGTGCCCGACTACTAAAGGGAAAAGCTAAGCCACCTATTAGTTTACAATGGTTGTCTCTTTTAATTTTTTGTTGGTTGGTTAGAGGGTTGTTCTACCAATACAAAAGCAAGGTTGGGTTGGAAAAATTATATGGATGAGGGTCCTCCTTGGCTGGTGGAACACTAATGATAGACCAGTGAAATAATAGAAAATAAAGGGAAACAACAAACTACTAGATGAATAATCTACTACAAGAAGTTCAATACTTAAAATATTATTTCAAGACATTAAACGTGTATCAAGACACAATTAATCCTTCAGGTTGCGATGAAAACAAATCTTCACCAAGCATTAGTTGTTTTCACAGGTTGTGTATCAATAAAGGCAAGTTACACAATAGTTAAAAGGAAATGACCTGTACTTTGCACACATCAAAAACTGCATTCAAGATAAGATAAAAACACATGAATATTTGAACGAAGCATTGTCATTAGGAGTATGTTCATCAAGTAGAGATATTTAATCCATGCATAGAACGGGTCCAACCAATCTGATGTAGTGCTATTATTTCCCAAAAAATATGACCCTCAAAACATTCAAAGACCCCCTATTTAACATAGTTGCAGAGGTTCTCGTCCTTAGGGCACTGATACCTAATTTTAGGTAATAATTTGTAGAAAAAATTATTAAATTCACTAAGACACTAGACTTAATAAGAAAGAGTGGCTCTTATAACACACATAAGACCACTCTTGTAACTAATCTAAGAAAATGTTGGAATTAATCAACTAAAAACTACTACTATCTCTGAGACAGAACCGATGCATGCACTGGAGGAACTGAATTGGAAGAAAATAGGCCTTGGAGTGACAGACCAGAGCTCTCTGTTGAGTAATGTCATGCATGCGAGATTTTGTAGGCCACTGAAGACAACTGGTTGCATGATACTATATTTTCTTGAGGAAGCAGTCGTGTGCTAAAGTGTTCTGGAACCAATCTGTGTCGACCTGTGACTAAGACTTAACTCTCTATCTGTGTCTGATATTTCAGAAGTTAAGTGCACTCTGTCTTGATTGTAACTAGCCCTTCTTCTCGCTATCTCTAAGATGAACTGGTTGTGGAAAGGAAGACGTGGAGGCGAGCGTCCAATAGGAAGATAGGATGCATGAAGGTGGATGACATGGATGTAGATGAAGTGGAGGTGAGTGAAGGTGAATGGAGGTGATGTGGTGACCTGATGTCGTATAAGCACGTGATTGTGGAAGTTTTCAAAGGTGGTTTGGGTCCACACCACTCTAGCCCCCATAATCCCCCACAATTTTCCAAGTACCCTTCCAACAATACCATGGTTCCAATTGCGGGACCGCTTTGGAAAATTAACATTCGAGAAGTTTGCATCCTCGTAACGAAGTGTGGTTGTTGATCTGATTGCAATCTATGATCTGGGTGATATTTACCTGCTGCAAGGATCAATGGTTCTTGTTTTTTTGATATCAACAGTCCAGATTCACTTCAGGAGTAAGGGATTCTGTAGTTTTCATCTCCTTGCTTGCTCAATCATCTGAAGTGTCATATATCTGAAGAGAGAGATCTGTCGCCGTGTGTCCTCATTGATGGTCGGTCCAAATTTTCTTTGGGAGTTCAGCCTTCAGGATTTTGTAAATTTGGTGCTTGGAAATATCCCGAAGTGATAATTCCTTGAAGTGAAATATATGCCTCCACATGTCCTTGTTGATGGATGGTCCAGATTCACTTCGGGACTTCAGGTGTTTGGGCTTCAAGAGTTTTCATCTCCTTTCTCACTCAATCATCCAAAGTGTCGTATATATGAAGAGGGATATCTGTCATCGCATTTCCTCGTTGATGGATGGTTCAGATTTTCTTCGAGAGTTCGAGATTTGGGAGTTTGTAAATGTTGTTCTTGGAAATATCCCAGAGGTCTAAGTCTCTGAAATGAAATATCTGCCTCCATGTGTCCTTGTTGATGGATGGTCCAAATTCACTTTGGGACTTTGGGCGTTCAGGCTTCGAGATTTTTCATCTCGTTTCTTGCGCAATCCTTCGAAGTGTCATATATTTGAAGAGGGATATCTTTCATTGCATGTCCTCATTGATGGTCGGTCTATATTTTCTTCGATATTTCGAGATTTAGGAGTTAGTAAATGTTGTTCTTGGAAATCTACCAGAGAGATAAGTCTCTGAAGTGAAATATTTTCCTCCATGTGTCCTTGTTGATCAACGGTCCAGATTCACTTCGGGACTTCATGTGTTCAAGATTTGGGATTTTTTGTCTCCTTGCTCCCGCAATCCTCTGAAGTATCATATATCCAAAGAGGGAGATTTGTCACCACGTGTCCTCGTTGATGGATGGTCCAAATTTGCTTTAAGATTTTAGGCTTCGAGTGTTTGTAAATGTTGTTCTTGGAAATCTCCCAGAGTGCTAAGTCTCCGAAGTGAAAGATCTGCCTCCACATGTCCTTGTTGATGGACGATCCAGATTCACTTTGCGACTTCAGGTGTTCAAGATTCGGGAGATTTTGTCTCATTTTTCATGAAATCCTCCGAAGTGTCGTATATCCGAAGAGGAAGATTTATCGTTGCGTGTCATCGTTGATGGATGATCCATATTTTCTTCGGGAATTCGGGTGTTCATGATTTGTGATTTTATGAATGTTGTGCATTGAAATCTCCTGGATTGGTACGGACTCGGAGTGATGTGACAGGCTCTCGGGACTTTAGAACTTTGACTCTTGATGTTAAAACCTACACTATTTAGACACTCTGAATGAACAAAAATCCTCAATCTGATTGGCCTGATTTATCTCCATTGTCGAAAGTTAACCTATCTATTCCCATAATCTGAGCCTGAAATTGACCACTTTGGATTGTTGTGTTTTTCCACGAGTGTTTCCTGTGCATACAAAAAGGATTGGTTGACCTATTGTGAGCTCAACCAATGGAAAACATGATGAAAAGCATTTTGAACCAAATACAACATGTATTTATCCTTCAAGAAACAATAGAAACATAAATGTGCAAAGACTCAATCAAGAAAGAAATGAATAAGAACCAAGTCACTCAGTAATAGGAAATTGACTTAACCAACCAGAAGAGGAAAAATTGATGAAGGCATAGAGAAAAGAGAGAGGAGAGGTAGGGGTACATATCTAGGTTACAACAACAGGGACCACCATTCATGAGGGGTTTTGAGATAGTTGGTCATACACATACACATGGGGATTCCAGAGCCAAGGGTAGTTATGAGGCCACTTCCATTTGGGTTTCGGGATTGGTTGACATGATGCAGGAGGATAGAGTAGATTTCATTAGCATAAAGGGGCATACAATGATGATAGGTAGTTCACAAGGGAATGTAGAGGTGTACAATGGGATATAGGAAGATGCATTGGAGTGAAGGGAGGAGACATACTTAGTGGAGCATGGATATCCCTCTCCCTCGCAGCATTACATGGATATGGAAGATCACCTTCTCAGTAGCAGCAGTTATATGAGTGATGATGAAGAGAGTGTGATTGACCATCATTTTGTGGAGATACCTACTATTGTACCTGATGGTTTGAGATTACTGATGAGTGCAAGAGATTATTCACCATGGGTTCCAATGGATGAGTTCTTGATCAAATATTTGGGATTGGCCAATGCATATGACACTCCCTATTCCTTCATATAGTTGTAGTTATTTTCATTAGATTTCCTTGATACTTCCATTATATACAAAAACATAGGGGGAGATATTCAGTTACATGGGACATGGATATTTGTTAGGAAGATACCTCCTGACAGGGGATATTTCATTATATACTTCAAGATCGGGAAGGTTCATCCGAGACAATCAGATGAGGCCTTGGGCATGATGGAGAGAATCCTTGGACGTGGTACAGAGTATATTCCAGAGGTGGATATAGGTTTTGAGTCTCAACATGATGAGGATGGGGAGAATAGTAGGACATATGAATTTGATGAGGACTATGAGGTCAGTTGGCAGGATGTATGGTCGTAGCAGGAATCATCCAAGATCTTGAGGACTGTACATGATGTACCTTGGGTTGGAAAACTTGGCCATTTCGGGACTTGTCAGCATATCATAGAGAGATTCTCCTCAGAGGATCCCAAGGATGATGTCATGTGTAATACCCCAAGGCCAAGCCCCTATTTAATTGTAAACATGATTTGTAGGCTGGTGAGCCAAGTGATTATAAGTTAAGAGGCTTATGTGTTTATTAGGTCGGAGAGCCTAGATGTTGAAGGCTAGGGAGCCTGATTTTTTTATATGTAAATATAAAACATCGTTGCATGTAGACTGACCATGATAAAAGATAATGGGGGACTAAACTCCAATAGGAAGGGAAAGGGAGGGGCTAAGATCCTAGAAAGGGGGCTAAGCTAGAGGGCTCATTGCCAAAGGAATATTATAATATTATTCCCTAAAGATTATGGTGAGGATAATTATTTTATCCTAAGTTCTTATGGGAGGGTGAATGAATCCCAAGTGGAGAGAAAACAAGCTCTTGGAGAGCCATGTGTCATCCAAGGCACATGAAAATATATGTGGGGAAATAGTTTGTTTATGGGATCTTTCCTCACGCACTGAACCATTCATGCACGCAGTCATTTTCCTCCATCGTTGAACCTCCTCCATGTTCGAACCTAGTAACTTACACACAATTTTAATTGCTTGAGTGTATACCCTACCTTAAGGTTGGTTGTTGCTGCCATTATATGTGCCATACCTGAGATTTGTTTCTTCCATCACCCTTACACATTTGACATAGGAAATGGACTGAAGAAGCAGGTTGTCAAGTCTGTGGGTTTGAAGAGCCAGGTTGTTAAGCCTATGGATTGAAGAAGCAAGTTGTCAAACCTATGAGAAAATCTCTCCAAGTGAGAGATATTGTTGGGAAAGTGATTTCTCCTTGAGGGATCCCAGCAACAGCTACAGAGCTATGAGAATTGTTGTCTAGCCTATTGTTGAATCCCTAGAAGGGAAGTGGAGTATCCGATGGATTGTTGAATAGTGAAGGTGTATACTTCCTAGAGTGAGATAGGCATGTGGGGAATGCGAGGTTTTGATATGTGTGTGTAAGTTGGATCATGCGAGGTAATCCTTCCTTTTGTACTTTGAAACTCCCCGTAGTCTCAGCCTAGCTTAGGAATCCCTTTTCCTAGGTGAAGTTTAGTCTTAGCTCGGGGGTGACCCACTGTTGAGAGTAATGAGTAGCATTGTCTAAGACTGGGAGGTTCATGGAAGGTCTTCATGTATTTGTTGGTCTTCTATAAAATGATAAGTACCATATATGTATTCATTTGCATGATGTGTATTTGTACATGTTTTATATTTATGAGTTTATCATGTATATCTTGTATGTATATGATTTACTATTATTTCCACATTAAGTTGTGTATTAGAAAAATTCAATTGTATGTTTAAAAATATATATGTATGATGTTTCACATGACTCTCTGAGTGGTATAGCCCAGTGGCCTAAGGCTGGGGTGTACTATCAAATCTGTATCAGAGCATGCAATTTTTAGGTGGAGTGACCTAGCTTGGGTGGTTGGGGTTGTTACAAATTGGTATCAGAGCATGAATTTTTTTGGTGGAGTGACCTGGCTTGGGTGGATGGGGTTGTTAAAAATTGGTATCAAAGCCCAAGGTTTCAACATTGAACCTGGATGGGTTGTGTTTGAGGATTTTTTATTTGATAGAGATATTTCAATTTCTCTCTACACTATACTATTGTGTTGAGTTGGGTGAGATCTATGTAATTCTTTAAGATCTAGATCCACTATCACATTGCCATAGTAAGCCACCACTTGTTGAGTGTTTATATCACTCTATCATTCCATAACTTACGATACTTGGATCTAACACTACTATGTATCATATTGGGACCATACATCCTTTATGAAAATAGTCACTTAATATCTCACTTACTGATCCCAAGGCACAACCTAGTGCACCTATCAAGCTTCTTGATGTATCTTTCAATGTCATAACTAGAGACAAAACCAAATTTGAAAGCTAATATTATCATCCATGGCATACCCCTAACTCACATTTTTATTGGGTAATACAAACGGTTTTTTATACATCAATCTATCCAATCTTGATGAAGCTAAGAAGCCTAGATGCAAGCTGATAAATTGTATAAGCTAAGTTTTATAATCACTAGGTTGATAACTCCTTTTGTCTTTCACACAGGGATTTGATGTATAGAGTGCTAGAGGGGCGTTGAGAGAGCTCTTGGGTGGTAATGGAAAGCTCAAGAGAAGTGGTGAAGAAGTTATCACAGTGATCCTGGTATTGGACCACAATATTTAATTTGAGTTGTAGGATATGCGTGCAGGGAGGCAAACCCTTCCCATCCATCAGATCTAGAAAATGTGCACAAAAGTTAACCCTCAAGTCCTTCAAACTTCATTACTTCAGTGAGTTTTAAGTTTTTGTTGAGAAAGGGAACGAAGCATGAAGATCTGAAGTTCTGAAGTGACTCTCAACTGTACATCATTTGGGAGAAGTGAACCGTTGGATTTACCAAGTGGTTCGACGATTCGGTGTTTAGGGAAATTGGTTGAAGTGCACGTAGAATGGACTTCCTCTTAAAGTCACAAAGTCTAAAACTTATCTAGATCATTCGTGTTTGAGGACACATGTCCGTAGATCAGTGTATTTGGGAATTCGATGTTCAGTGTATTTTTGGTGTAGTGTGGAGAAGTCTGCCGAAGTCTCGGAGTCCTGAAGCCTTGAAGTCGTGAAGTACTAGAGTGACATGGCCTGATGATGTCACTAGGGGTGATGTGGACCTCCCTAGTTGTTCCACGTGTTAGTCAGAATTGTAATTTTGATGACCATATTGGACCAATAGTAGTCTGACACATGGGGGCCACATGTCACCATCTTATAAAATGACAACAGTACTATGTGGAACCTGAAAAATTTAAGAGGTTTAGGAATTCATCATTTAGAGGAAATAATGGGTGGTGAAGGAAGAAATTATGGATCTCTGAAGTCCCAAAGTCTCAAAGTCAAAGTCCCGAAGTCATAAAGCACCAGAGTGATGTGGCATGATGACGTCACCTAGGGTGACATGGACCTACTCTAAGCATGCCACGTGTCACTTGTTTTTGTACCATTTATAGGCCCTTAGTACCAATTGGAACCTGACATGTGTCCCATGTCAGTGGGGCCATGTGTCAGTACATTAATTGGAAGTCGAGCAAAGGAGATCATCAATTTTTCCAATTCGGTGCTCAAAAGGAATGAAGTGTCATGAAGGTGAAACCCTTGAAGCTTCGAAGAGCAGAGTAAATCCTCACCAATTATCGGGAGAGGATACATGGCAGTAGATCTCATAGTCTGAAGACTTGGCACTCTAGAGAATTCAAGGCATAAACATTTGGGGTCAAGAACTCCCAGAGGGCCGGAGTTAATCTTGATCATTGATCACAGAGGATATGTGGTGCCAGATACTAACGTCCAGAGACTTGTTACTCAAAAGGAATTCAGTTGTAGGTTGCTTGAGTCGATAACTCTTGGAGGGATAGAGTTAATATCAACCGTTGATAGGGAGAGGAAGGAGAGGAAGGATAAGAAATTAGGTAATTCGACACTTCAGGAGATCTGTGGATGTTACACATTATTTTGGTCACCTCAGTGATCACCTGAAAATATGTGTTCATGTTCCCTAAAAATATTAAAAGAGAATTTTTCCATGAGAAAAGTGATTTTCTTTCCTTTGCCAAAAACCATATGAAGGAAGGTCGTCACACCATGTTGTATGCATGGGGTGCGATGATGCGTGATCGTCACATCCTGCATTATACCTGAACTATGACATTGTCAGATGCTACTATAATAATAGGGTGCGAAAATGCTTAAAGCTTGGGAAACGTCAAATTTCACAAATGTTCTAGAAGGGTATCTTCTATAAGATGAGGTGGCCTCTGATCGGTTTGGATCTTACTCACTTCTCTAATTTGGTGGGATCATCCTAATCGCCTCATCCATCTCTCTTTCACACTATATAAAGAGGGATATCTCATGGAAAAGGATAAGGTTGGATAGGCCAATAATTGTATGGAGAGTTCTACTTTAGATTGTGCTTGAGAAATTTTATTTAGTTCTTCAAGTCAAATTGTGGATCTTCTTCATTCAAGGCATTTGGAGAAAAGGTGTGTGTGTTGAAGAAAAGTAACATCAAAAGGGGACCTTGCAACATCAAGGCATGGGTTGTATTCTCCACTTTCTATTCACTTAATACAGTAATGCATTTCTTCCCTATATAAGAATCTCATATTCTATTGTATAATTCCTTGATCATACACATAGACTTCATTAGAATATATAGATCTTTGTTCCCTTTCTTTGTTGGTTTGTGACTCTTGGAAAATCTTGCTATTATTCAAACTCAAGGAAGGAGCTACAAAGATGAAACTAGCAAGGACAAGCATCGTTTAAAATTTATGTCTCTTGTAACTCATTAAACTAGTTTATATGATGATGAATTTTAAGGCGAAGTGTGCATTCTTTTATGTTTTGTTCTAGTTTCCAGTGGGATCTAGGGAGATCTGTTTGTGTCCACACTTACAATTAATTCAATAACAAAATTGGCAACTCCATTGGGGATATGACTTTACTTTGGTTTTTTGCCTCTTATTTTCTTTTAGCCTGCCTTCTTTTGATTAAATTCATTCTCTAATTCCGTGGGTGATCCATCTGGACTCCCTGGGTCTGAAAGTTCAGTTAGATTTTTTGTCTTTCTTCCATTTTTTATTTAGTTATAGAGATCGTCACACTATACTATATATACAGCCTACGATGACCCTCTGACGTCGCATCATGTTGGTGGAAACCAGTGTGATGACCCCGCACTGTGCCCTATTAGTAGCATGAGATGACCTTAGATCGTCGCACTGTGCTCCACTGATACTTGCGACGATTCCTGTAGGAATTGTTGGAGAGAGCCATTTTTTCTTTTTTCACCTATTTTTGCCTCAATTTCCTAAGATGAACATATGATACCATTGTTTCATTGATTTATGAGTTTAAAGCTTGCATTTGATTAATTTTTGGAAATAGAAAGTTTTTCTTTGTAATTTTGCGAGTTTTTGTTTTTTGATTTTTTTGTCACAAGGGTATAATCTATGGATCTTGGTCTTGAGTGCTTGTTTGACAAAGGATCTTTGATTTATTTGGAGTTTTGAATTGTTTTTACTTTCCAAATTGTTTATCGATTGAGAGATATTTTTTTTTGCATTTGACAAAAGGATTTCCTATCATTTTCATTTTTGTCTACGTTATGAGTTTGATTTGGGAATTGTGTTGAGAATGTGTTAATTTTTTTGGATTATGATTTATTTTCTTCATTACATCTATGATCTGATTTGAGTAAGAAAGGACTGAATTCATTTCTTCTTTTTGGTAATTGTTCACAAGAAAATTCTTCCATTCGAAATATTTGCTAAAGAGAGAAAATTGTAAAATTTTGTAGCTTAGGATTATTTGGAATTTTGTTCATTCGAAATTGATAAATTGAGATTCGTATCTTTTGTACTTCAAAAGAAATACCTTATCCCTATGTAATTAGAGTTCATCGAATTGAAATATTTCATATTCATCTCTTCTTGAATTTTATTGGGTCAAGGTCACATACATCATCAGTTTCATTTCCATTTCCCTTTTAAGTAAACAACAACCTTTAAAACACAGCGTAATTTTAAAATTTATTAGCAACTTTTATTTTCTACAAATTCTCTTCACCAACATTAGCTAGGATAGCTCTTTGGAATAGGTTGTAAGGTACACTCTCCAAAGCATCAAAACACACAATCATATCTTGTGATAGGGAGAGTTCAAGTCTAATTGCTACATTTTGTCCTGGGAAGCCCTTCTAACACAAGGGTCAATCATGAGGTCGCATTAGGACTGGTAGAGTTACTCACCCTGATTTGTCAGTCTTAGTGTAGATATTGTGTGTATTATTGAGGGTCACTTCAGGGTATACCCACAATTATGTGTGGGATATTCTCAGGTTGATTTCGAGCTAGATACCCTGCCTTTTCACGTGGATCAGACTATCAACTATTTCCCCAAGAATCAGTGTTGTAATTGGTAACCTTAGTAGCCTATCTCTTTAGGCTCTTTACACTAGGTGGTTGTGGAGGGGAAAGTCTTCACAGTACCTGGAATCGACATTGGCCAAACTCACTCAAGCTCCCTGGAGGGTATACCCATGATTATGTGTGCGATCTTGCACCAGGGTGTAAGTATGTTAAGCAGGTCATCAACATAACTTTTCCACCTGCTTTATCTCAGCCCCTTCTTGTCTTGATTTCATGATGTTGGATTTCATCACTAACTAGTGATTTCAAAATAAGAAGGCTTGTTTGCTTGGTTTGATTTATAGATTTTATTAGTGAGTGTTGTTTGTTTTTCTAGTTGGCCATATATTTGTTTCGTTCTTTATTTGGTTCAGCCAACATCAGCCTTCAATGTTCACGTAGGATGCAAGGGCTACCTCCGGAATATATGGAAGGTTACCTCCCTTTGCTTCCTAGCTCACTAGAAGGATCTCCTGAGGGAGCAGTCAATAATGAAGTAGCCTATGAGATTGGAAGTTTTCATTCTTTAGAGGAATTCAAAATTATTTCGGATTCTTTAGAGGCATTCAGACTTCCTGTAAATCCATTATTGAGTATTAGACATGATCCACATTTTCTCCAGATGAACTCGTGAGGAGAAATTTTTGTTGTCGAGAATATTGAAGTGCCTACTGGACCTAATGCATAATTTGGAGTAGATGATCCAATTTTTCAAAGTGAATCATTTAGAACCACGATTCACACTGCCGAAATTTTTAATCCTAATTCTTCAAGATGCGATATTTTTAACACACTAGGAACGAGTTCTAATCAACCTATGGTAATGCAAATTCATGAAATTTATATTACCTATACGGTACCTTTAGGTCATTTTACTGGCACAACCAGTAATGTCATCACAGTGTCAAACCAATTGTTGGTTGGTTCTCACTCAATTCTTCCTCTCTAGATTGCCCACTCTACCATGATCCCACAAGATGCAACTATTTCTACTGGAAATGTGGTTATCACTCAAGCTCCTATTGGAACACCACTTCCTCTTAGACCAAATCCGTCACTTCCCCCTGGGTATAATGCTTTGAATACTTCCATTGTTATTCTGACTCATAATCCATCCAGAGGGTATAGAATTTTTGTTCCTCCTGGGTATAATGTTGTTGGTCATTTTGTTCCTACACCTACCCAATTCTCTTCGGGGGGTCTTTCATTCCTCCTCCACCTCTTACTGGAGGATATAATCGTCCTATCCCTAGTGGCTCCAATCCAATTGGAGGCACCAGTCATTCCACTGCTTCTAGTTTTCATATTCCTATCGAAGGCCAACCTCAAGTTGGGGGGAAACCTCAAGTTGGAGGCCATAACCCAATTTATGGACAAAGTAAACCTGTGTTACAATATCAACCTTGGAATCTTCCTTTCCAAGGGAATCAACAACTGTCTGGGGGGAAACATCCTCAAGTTAATTCTTTTGTACCCTCTAATTTCGGTAAACCGTATCCAAGCTCTCTGAATCGTACCTCAGGTCAAAATTTTCAATCTAATGTTCCTTTCCAAGGGAACATACCTAATCAACCAAACCTTGGTGGTTATTTGACTCAAAAACATCCACAACAAAATCTGTCAAGAATGTCTAACTACCTATAGACTGCTTATGGTCCTACTGGTATACCTACGGGACTTCCTCCTCAAAACTACCAGTTTCCTCAAGTGAACAAAGAGTTTCCTTTTCTTTCCACTTTGGATTTACTGGATTTATCTAGGATTTTGAATGATCATATTTTTCATTCTCCTTATTGGCCTGTCATACCAACCAAATTATCATCTGACATTCCTAAGTTTGACGGTCGATCAAGAGAAGACCCAAATAATCACATCAAGACTTTCCATCTTTGGTGTTCATCTAACTCATTGATGGATGACTCTATAAGATTATGACTTTTCCAATGAAATCTCATGGGTTCAAAATCCAAATGGTACATCAAGCTACCACGAGGAATATTTAATGACTTCAATACCCTAGCCATGGCCTTCTGAACACATTACCAGTTACCAATTCGATATGAGACATGAACCAAAATTTTGAGTTCTTTTAAAAAATCATCTTCCACTCATATTTCTAATCATATCCATAAATAGAGGAGGAGAAGACGCTTAATAAACATTCCCCTTCCTGATCAACTATTGGATGAGTTGTTTACCAAATCACTCATTGGGCCCATAGCCCGTGATGTCACCATGGGTGGTGTCGTCACTAAAGAGAAGGAGATTAGTCGTGCTCAATATCTAGATCTCATTTATTCACAAACATGCACACTTTATAAATTAATCACCGATGCTCCTCGTCCTTCTACAAATCATGTTGGATTACTGAGAGGGGGGGTGAATCAGTAATAGAGAAATTTAATCATTTTTAACCATATAATCCAAGTGTTCTATCAATGTATCATTATCATCCTATAACTGCAGAGTAAATAAGCAATGTACAAATGAACAATCATACACATACACAATACACCAATGTTTTACATGGAAACCCAAAGCAGGAGAAAACCACAGAATGCTTTATCTTATATGTCTTGAATAATTGCATTCATTGAAAGCACCAACTTCCTTTGTTTTCCAGCTGCAACTAGAAGGAGGCTCCAACCCCCTATTTTCTCAGGATACAACTTGAGGGAAGCTCCAACTCCCCAATTCTATGGCTATAACCAGAAGGAGGATACAACCCCCTATGTTCTCCGGCTACAACCGAAAGGTGGCTACAACCACTAGTCCTTTCCCGATCCAACCACCATGATGTATAAGTATAATGATGGAACCACTGTCACATTATCACTGTGAGATATACTTCTGTAAACTTGTACTAATAAACCTACACCAAATAACATATACCAATAATCTGAACCATGCCTCAACCATGCATCAACCTGTACCTCAAAATGTAATCAACACCATAAACAAGTGCATCAACCATGCACCAACCTATACCAAACAACCTGTAATCAACTTGTACCATAAACAAGTGCATCAACCATGTACCAACCTGTACCTCAACTTGTACCATGAACAAGTGCATCAACAATGCACCAACCTATACCTCAAACTATACCATGAACAAGTGCATCAACCATGCACCAAAACTATACAAATAACCTACCACAACAACGTGTCCAAACAACCTATCACAACAACTTGTCTCGTAAATGTTATAAACCAAATCAGATCTACTCACCAAGATCAATCACCAAGACAACTCTCAAAGATGTGAATCAACCAAGTATAACACAACAACTCATAATCATCACCAAGATCAATCTGTGCTTCTAATAATACAAGTATGTTATGTTAGTGCAATTTCTTGCAAGATGGTGTTTTCTCTTGGTTTCGGGCCCCTGGTGTAAATGCATATAAGGGGGGTTTTAAAATCCGGTCGAGTGTGTTTTATTCGAAGGTCGCAGCCATGAACAATGAGCGCAACCCACAGAAGAAGTCCTTTTCGGGCCTAAAATCAAGCGAGTGGGCATTTTATTTTCAGCTGCAAGGATTCATCGACCAAGCAAATCAACGGTCGGTGGGTAATTGCAGTCAGTTGAGTCATGCCAAGTATAGCGCAGAAGTTTTCAAAGAAGTGAATGGTCGGAACTCCCCATGGAGCACTCACGAAGTTACGAGGGTCGTTGATCATGATCAGTTTAAGCATGTGATTATTTTGTGAACTCGGGGTTCCTAAGTTCGGAGGGAGGACCATATCCGTTGGTTGCACAAGATCATGAATCATGAGAACTATGGAAAGGATCCATCACACCTTGGGACTTCGCAAGGGGAGAATGCCAAAGTTTGACACTCCAACTCATGAGATCGCGAGTTGCGAGAGGCACTAGTATTTGAGCCTTGATCGGCGGTTACATGTGGAGGGCGCTGACAATAAAAGGGATACACACATATATCCATATCACATCTTGGGACTTCGTAAAAGGGGAGCACAAAGGCACTACCTCCAATTCACGAGATTGTGAGTTACAAGATGAAAAGGAGCTTTTAAAGTTGAGCCCATGGTATCACCGATATGTTCAGGGCCGTATGATTAAGGAGGGGTACGTGGCGCACGATTGGGCTATCTCACCACCTCGCCTATCATAGCTTTGAAGCACAAGGACCAGCCTCCTCCCAGCCATGAGATGCGAAGCGTCGAAGGTGCATAGGACCCGAGCCCACAGTCTCGCCGAAATGATCAGGGTCGTCCGATTAAGCAGGGGTACATGGCGCACGATCGGGATGTGTCGCCACTTTGCCTATCATGACTTTGAAGCACTAGGAGTAGCCCCCTCCCATCCATGAAATGTGAAATTCCAAAAGCACCTTTGAAGATAGGCACAGGGTCATAGCCCGTGGTCACTTGGGGGCGATAGAAAGAACTGTGCAAAGTACCAAAGGCATCTGGGATCCGGGCCCGTAGTCTCGCTGAAAACGTTTAGGATCATCCAATCAAGGAGGGGTATTTTCGTTAAGGGACACCCCCCCATTTTCTAAAGGAGGGTGAGAAGTGGAGTAAAAATCCACTTATCCTAGGTTGGGGCACAATTGCACATTTGGGTAAGAGGCGAGCAAATCCGGGCGGCTAGGATCGGAGTGCTCAGATTTGCGACCAAGATTGGATTCTGGACCCTCCTCGTCGTTCTACCTTTAAGAGGG
>JZKD02S2116915.1:390659-400929 GCA_000966675.3 Picea glauca
TATCTCATATCCACATCCTCCACCTTCCACTATACATATTCCACTCAGCACAATCCTAGCCCATCCCTTTCCCCTTTTCTCATTTCCACCTGTCACCTCCTACCAGGTGTTCTCCCCCCTCATCTTTCCTCCTCCTTCAGGCCCACCGTCTTGTGGCTTCCCTGTCATTTTCCCATGGCACTTTGCCTCTTCATCAGGTGTCTCAGCCCTCTTCCCTCCATCAATGTGGCCCCTTTCCATCTCATCACCCACTCACCTCCTTCCATGTGTCTCTCTTTCTCTCCCAGTCACCTCTATATGTATGTTCATCTCTACTCCTTATCCACTTGAGCCCCGCGTTCCATATAACTTCCACCCATCCACTATTTCCAATTATGTGCCCCAGCCTTCACACTAGCCTCCATGTCTTATCCATCGGGCCATTTGGCCAACCCAGGTGGCAACACGAGAAGATCTCCATGTCCCAAAAGTGCAGAGTTGGTCGGGTCATTCTCAATCCCAAGAAAGCAGTTATTGAGGTAGTTGGTGGTGGTTAGACATCGTCTCCACCATAAATGGAAATTCTGGCGACGAATTAAAGGTACGTCGGCTCATCCGCAAGACTGTCAAGAGTTTGATTGCGTCTATCATAAGTGCATGATCGTTCAGAGACTGCAAATGCATATTTTTCAGTGGACATGTAGATGCAATGTTTTTAATTCAATGTATCAGTTTCGCTGTTGTGGGTTTTCTTTGAGTATATATAGGCAATTTTTCCATTATTTAATTTATCGATATTTGAGCTAGGCTCTCAATTGTAAATTTTTGATGAAGCATTGGTTTCTTTGGTTATGTATTGGCACTTGAGACTTCTTTACTTATGAATGTCAGCCTCTTTCCATCTCTCTGTGTACACTGTATTAGAATATCTCGGAATTGGAGGATCCAATCAAGTTGTAGATGATATAGGATGATGTAGGTTGGATCATTGTAACAATTACTTTGTCTCTAATCGGTCTTGTGATTTTCTCAACGCTGAATGACTTGGAATTGGAGGATCCAGTCAAGCCACCCCTTCAGTTCCCTGAAACTCTAAACCAAAAAGATCTTGCATTTAGATTTTTTCTTCTGCAAACTGCTGAAAGGCCTATTTCCCGAGGTAGTTTTTCTCACTCCTCTCACCAAGTCTTCCACCTGCTCATCTTACAATCAAACCAATGACGGAAGTTAGATTAATACCTCCTTTGTTTTTCTACAAACCAAGCCCAGTTTTCTGAGTTAGAGCGATATCTTCTTGAATCTCTATCCATTCGATCACCCCATTTAATTATTCGTGACATAAACTGATGGGCGTTGGGATCTGCTCCTGCTACAATCCAGGAGTGACTTCTGACGCTAACATTTCTGGTGCCATTTTCGGGGACGAAGTTGAAGATCTTCCCTGGGATTGAACGACATTGATCCTCTAATTCTGAAATTGCATCAGACATCAGAGCCCTACAATATTTCTACTATGCACCTGGCGACTCCAAGGTTTCCACAACATTGTTTTAGTTGTGGCTGCTTTAGCACACCTGAAAGCTGACCCAAAGGAGCTTTCTTGAGAAGGTTTCAGTAGCTACTTTCTCAGCTTGAGAAGTTCCCTTGGGGTAATGACAATGTAAGATCTAGCCTTTGATGGTAAATAAGGACCAGGCATATTCAAAGATGTGAATCTTTCACTTGGCGACTCCATGATTCAAGGATCGATTGGAAACTCCACTGGTTCGAGATGGAGAAAATCCTAGCTCGAAGGTTTGCCCCTTTTAATTTTTCTACTATTCCTAGCTTTCCTAATGTTATCCCTTCTCCGGATGAATGGGGTGATTATTTGCCTAGATTTAGGGAGCATGAAGAGGACAACCCTACTCAGCACCTCTGTGAGTTTCATGAACTCATGCATCAGTGGGAGATACATCATGAGGATGTATTACTGAAAATGTTCATATTCTCATTAGCAGGGGATGCTCGTAAATGGTATCATTATTTACCCCCTTCTAGCATTTCTTCACTCAGTGAATTCCATGCAGCTTTCACCACCCATTGTCAGAATCCTTATCCCTTTGAGTTGATTTTTCATAGCTATTGTGAGGGATACCACAACTTTATACAAGATAGAGTTGTTTCTTACGTAGGCTATGAGGATGATCCTGATGAGCTAGATCAGAGATCAGTCCTTTCTCATCCCTATTCTTCTGTATCAGAAGAAGGTTATGAGAGTGATGAAGATCCCAGAGAAGAAGAAGATGCTTGGGGGGAAGTTAGGGAACTAATAAAGTCTCTCTCTGCCCAACTGGATAGGTGGGAAGTTGAATGATGTCCAGAGGATTTTCCAGCCTTTGGAGAATATTCTCTTGGTATCCCTACCATGGATGATGGTGAATATCCCAGGGAGGAAGGAGACACCCTGAGTGAACTGATGGAGAAGGTGAAATATCTCTCTGCCCAATTAGAAAGGTTGGAAGTTGTAGACAACAAAGAGGATTTTCCATTCCTTGAGGTAGATGTTCTTGGTGGCTCTTTTGAAAAGAATATTAAAGATTTTGTAGCTATAGAAACATTATGTTCTATCCATGGTGAGCCTGTTGTCTCATATTTTAAAAAGGAAGCAATGGTGGAAATGGATGGTTCTCTTTTTCTTCACGAGATTTCCCATGATGTGTTTACATTCGGGGTCGAAACAAAGGAGCGAGGGATAGTTCCATTTCCGCAATTTGGAGAAGCTTTGTTCTCCCCCAACTTTGATGATTATTTGGAGGAGGAGGAGCAGAGCCCCACATCACCTTTTGCTGATCAGAGAAGCCAACCTATGTATGACAACTACGAATCAGATTCTGAGCTTGATATGCTAGATTTCTAAGAATAGACCGCAGAGCCTTGTCCTATGTTCAGTAAGGAAAATTATCATGAGGAAATCAGTCGTCCCAGTCCTTCAGGAAATGTTGAGCAGTACAAGGAATAACAGATTTTTTCCATGGGTCATGTTTATGACCATTATGAATCTGACCCTTGGGAGAGTCAAGAAGGAGAGCCAGAAGAGCATTTTTATTTTTGTCCAGAGCTAGTCAGCAACTAGCCAACGCCTGAGAACTGTCAGCCTACGTTAGGTGCCCATCCACCGATGCTTACCAGGGATATTCAGACACACATGAAAAATTGTGTAGCATAGGAGTCTGCCTATTGCCAATTTTCTGGATTTTTCCACTGGTCCTATGAGCTTGTGAAGGAATACATGGAGTTGTATTTCCTTCACAATTTGGAGCCACCCTATTTCATCTCGACTTCATTCTATAAGAAGGAGTTGAATATCATAACCATTCTATTGTCACAGTTACACCACCTGTCTGTAATCATCAACAAAAGGAAGGAGATTTTGTTCAGGAAGTTTCTTGAATGGCTATGGTGGAAGTTTTCTTTCACCTAGCCCCATGTAAATGATTTTATTAGTTTAGGACTGTACATAAATAATCTCCTTTGAGCATGTGTCTTTATTTTGTTTTTGTTTTACTTTTTGGCCTGTATTTTCAGCAGGATGTTTTAAGCTTGACCCCCTAGCCCAACGGAAGGAACTGAAGCTGCAAAATGAGTTCTTAGAGCATCATAGGGACAACTCTATCCCCAATGGAGCCTAATGTTAGTGCAATTTCTTACAAGATGGTGTTTTCTCCTAGTTTTAGGCCCTTGGTGTAAATGGATATAAGGGGGGTTTTTAAATCCAGTCGAGTGTGTTTTATTCGAAGGCTGCAGCCATGAGAGATGAGCGTAACTCACAGAAGAAGTCCTTTTTGGGCTTAAAATCAAGCGAGAGGGCATTTTGTTTTCAGTGGCAAGGATTCATCGACGAAGAAGATCGACGATAGGTGGGTAATTGCAATCAACCTAGTCACACCAAGTATAGCACAAAATTTTTCAAATAAGTGAACGGTCGAAACTCCCCATGGAGCACTCACAAAGTTACGAGGGTCGTTTATCATGATCACTTTAAGTGTGTGATTATTTCGTGAACTCGAGGTTCGTGAGTTTAGAGGGAAAATTGTATCTGTTGGTTGCGTGAGATCACAAATCATGAGAACTATGGAAAGGAGCCATCATGCCTTGGGACTTCGCAAGGGGAGAATGCCAAAGTTCAACACTCCGACTCGTGAGATCGCGAGTTGCGAGAGGCACTAGAATTTGAGCCCTGCCCGACGGTTACATGTGGAGGGAACTGACAATAAAAGAGCTACACCCATATCACCATCTCGCGTCTCTGGACTTCATAAAAGGGGAGCACGAAGGCTCTACCCTCCAACTCATGAGATTTCAAGTTATGAGATGCAAAGGAGATTTTTAAGTTGGGCCCACAGTATCACCGAGATGTTCAGGGCCATCCAATTAAGGAGGGGTACGTGGTGCATGATTGGGCTATCTCGCCACCTCACCTATCATAGCTTTGAAGCATGAGGACCAACCTCCTCCAATCCATGAGACATGAAGTGCTGAAGGCACCGAGGACCCGGTCCCACAGTCTCTCTGAAATGATCAAGGTCGTCCAATTAAGGAGGTGTACATGGCGCATGATTGGGCTATGTCACCACTTCACCTATCATGACTTTGAAGCACTAGGAGAAACCCCCTCCCATGCATGAAACATGAAATTCCAAAAGCGCCTTTGAAGATAGGCACAGGGTCATAGCCTGTGGTCACTTGGGGGCGATAGAAAGAACTGTGCAAAGCACCGAAGGCGTCTGCGACCCGAGCCCACAGTCTCGCCAAATTTTTTTAGGGTTGTCTGATCAAAGAGGGGTATTTTCCTTAAGCCCCCCCCCATTGGAAAAACAAGGGTGAGAAGTGGAGTAAAAACCCACTTATCCTAGGTTGGGGTGGAATTGCACATTTGGGTAAGCGGTGAGAAAATTTGAGCTGCCAGGATCAGAGCGCTCAGATCTGTGGCCAAGATTGGATTCCAGACCCTCCTCACCATTTTACCTTTAAGCGGGGGGGGGTCCAGAATTGGTCGTGCATCTCTCAACGGCTTGGATCGGAGCGCCCAGGTCTACGATCAAAATTGGATTCTAGACCCCCCTCGCCATTCTACCTTTAACAAAGGGGGGGGGTCCGGAATTGGTGGCTCTCGGTAGACCCTACATTGTCCTGTCTCCACATCCTCCACCTTCCACTATACATCTTCCACTCAACACCATCCTGGCCCATCCCTTTCCCCTTTCCTCATTTCCACCTATCACCTCCTGCCAGGTGTTCTACCCCCTCATCTTCCAACTCATCTTTCCTCCTCCTTCAGGCCCACCGCCTTCTGGCTTCCTTGTCATTTTCTCATGGCACTTCACCTCATCATCAGGTGTCTCAGCCCTCTTCCCTCCATCCACATGGCCCTCTCCATCTCATCACCCACTCACCTCCTGCCATGTGTCTCTCTTTCTCTCTCAGTCACCTCTATCTGTATGTTCGTCTCTACTCCTTATCCACTTGAGCCCCACATTCCATATCACTTCGCCCATCCACTATTTCCAATTATGTGACCCAGCCTTCGCACTAGCCTCCACGTCTTATCCATCAAGTCGTTCATCCAACCCAGGTGGCAGTGTGAGAAGACCTCCACGTCCCAAAAGTGCAGAGTTGGTTGGGTCGTTCTCAATCCCAAGGAATTAGTTATTGAGGTAGTTGGTGGTGGTTAGACATCGTTTCCACCATAAATGGAAATTCTGGCGATAAATTAAAGGCATGTCGGCTCATCTGCAATACTGTCAGGAGTTCGATTGCGTCTATCATAAGTGCATGATCATTCAGAGACTGCATATGCAGATTGTCAGTGCACATTCAGACGTAATGTTTTTAATTCAATGTCTCGGTTTCGCTGTTGTGGTTTTTATTTAGTATATGTAGGCAATTTTGCCATTTTGTAATCTATCGATGGTTGAGCTAGGCTCTCGATTGTAAATTTTTGATGAAGCACTGGTTTTTCTGGTTATGTATTGGCACTTGAGACTTCTTTCCTTATGAATGTCAGCCTCTTTCCATCTCTCTGTGTACACTGTGTTAGAACATCTCAGAATTGGAGGATCCAGTTGAGTTGTAGCTGTTATAGGATGATGTAGGTTGAATCACTATAACAATTACTTTGTCTCTAATCAGTCTTTTGATTTTCTCAACGCTGAATGACTTGGAATTGGAGGATCCAGTCAAGTCACCCCTTTAGTTCCTTGAAACTTTGAACCAAGAAGATCTTGGATTTAGATTTTTTCTTCTGCAAACAGTTGAAAGGTCTATTTCCCGAGGTATTTTTTCTCACTCCTCTCACCAAGTCTTCCACCTGCTCATCTTACAATCAACCCACTGACGGAAGTTAGATCAAGAAATCCTTTGTTTTTCTACATACCAAGCCCAGTTTTCTGAGTTAGAGAGATATATTCTTGAGTCTCTATCCATTCAATCACCCCATTAAATTATTCGTGACATAAACTGATGGGTGTCGGGCTCTCCTCGTGCTGCAATCTAGGAGTGACTTCTGACGCTAACATTTATGGTGTCTTTGCCGGGGACGAAGTTGAATATCTTCCCTAGGATTGAATGACATTGAGCCTCTGATTCTGAAAGTGCATCAGACATCAGAGCCCTACAATATTGCTACTGTGCACCTAGTGACTCCAATGTTTCCACATCACTATTTTAGTTGTGGCTACTTTAGCACACCTGAAAGCTGACCCAAAGGATCTTTCTCAAGAAGGTTTCAGCAGCTACTTTCTCAGCTTGAGAAGTTCCCTTGGGGTAACGACAATGTAATATCTGGCCTTTGATGGTGAACAAGGACTAGGCATATTCAAAGCTGTGAATCTTTCACTTGTTGACTCCATGATTCGAGGATCGATTGGCAACTCCACTGGTTCGAGATGGAGAAAATCCTAGCTTGAAGGTTTGCTCCTTTTAATTTTTCTACTATTCCTAGATCTCCTAATGTTGTCCCTTCTCTGGATGAATGGGGCGATTATTTGCCCAGATTTAGGGAGCATGAAGAGGAGAACCCTGCTCAACACCTCTGTGAGTTTCATGAACTCATGCATCAGTGGGAAATACATCATGAGGATGTATTACTAAAAATGTTCATGTTCTCGTTAGCCGGGGATGCTCGTAAATGGTATCATTCTTTACCCCCTGCTAGAATTTATTCACTCAGTGAATTCCATGCAACTTTCATTGCCCATTGTCAAAAGCTTTATCCCTCTGAGTTAATTTTTCATAGTTGTTGTGAAGGATACCAAAACTTTATACAAGATAGAGCTATTTCTTACGTAGGCTATGAGGATGATCCTGATGACCTGGATCAAAGATCAGTCCTTTCTCATCCCTATTCGTCTATATCAGAAGAAGGTTATGAGAGTGATGAAGATCCTAGAGAAGAAGAATATGCTTGGGGGAAAGTTAGGGAACTGATAAAGTCTCTCTCTGCCCAGCTGGATAGGTGGAAAGTTGAACGATGTCTAGAGGATTTTCTAGGCTTTGGAGAAGATGCTCTTGGTATCCCTACCATGGATAATGGTGAATATCACAGGGAGGAAGGAGACACCTTGAGTGAACTGATGGAGCAGGTGAAATATATCTCTGCCCAATTAGAAAGGTTGGAAGTTGTAGACAACGAAGAGGATTTTCCATTCCTTGAGGCAGATGTTCTTGGCGGCTCTTTTGAAAAGAATATTGAAGATTTCATAGCTATAAAGACATTAGCTTCTGTCCCTGGTGAGCCTCTTGTCTCAGATTTTCAAAAGGAAGCAATGGTGGAAATGGATGGTTCTCTTTTTCTTCATGAGATTTCCCATGATGTGTTTATATTCGGGGTTGAAACGGAGGAGAGAGGGATAGTTCCATTTCAGAAAGTTGGAGAAGCTTTGTTCTCCCCCAACTTTGATGATTATTTGGAGGAGGAGCAGTAGAGCCCCACATCACCTTTTGCTGATCAAAGTAGTCAGCCTATGTATGATAGATACGAATCAGATTCTGAGCTCGATATGCTAGATTTCCAAGAACAAACCGTAGAGCCTTTTCCTTTGTTCACTAAGGAAAATTATCATGAGGAAATCAGTTGTCCCAATCCTTCAAGAGACGCTGAGCAGTACGAGGAAGAACAGAGTTTTTCCATGGGTCATGTTTATGACCATTATGAATCTGACCCTTGGGAGAGCTGAGAAGGAGAGCCAAAAGAGCATTTTGTTTTTTGTCCAGAGCTAGTCAGCATGCAGCCAATGCCTGAGAACTGTCAGCCTACGTTAGGTGTCCATCCACCAGTGCTTACCAGGGATATTCAGCCAAACGTGAACAACTATGTAGCAGAGGAGTCTGCCTGTCGCCAATTTTCTGGAGTTTTCCACTGGTCCTATGAGCCTGTGAAGGAATACATGGAGTTGTATTTCCTTCACAATTTGGAGCCACCCTATTTCATCTCAACTACAGTCTATAAGAAGGAGTTGAAGATCATAACCATTCTGCTGTCACGGTTACACCAGCTATTTGTAATCATCGACAAAAGGAAGGATCTTTCATTCAGGAAGTTGTTTGAATGGATATGGTGGAATTTTTCTTTCACCTAGCCCCATGTAAAGGATTTTATTAGTTTAGGACTGTACATAAATAATCTCCTTTGAGCATGTGTCTTTATTTTGTTTTTCTTTTACTTTTCGGCCTATATTTTCAGCATAATTTTTTGAGCTTGACCCCATAGCCCAACAGAAGGCAGTGAAGCTGCAAAATGAGTTCTTAGAGCATCACAGGGATGACTCTATCGCCCATGGAGCCTAATGTTAGCGCAATTTCTTGCAAGATGGTGTTTTATACTTGTTTCGGGCCCTTGGTGTAAATGCATATAAGGGGGTTTTTAAAAGCTGTTCAATTTTGTTTTATTCGAAGGCCACAGCCATGAGCGATGAGCACAACCCACAGAAGAAGTCCTTTTCGGGCTTAAAATCAAGCGAGTGAGCATTTTGTTTTCAGCGGCAAGGATTCATCGAAGAATCAATTCGACAGTCGGTGGGTAATTGAAGTCAACCAAGTCACACCAAGTATAGCGTAGAAGTTTTCAAAGAAGTGAACAGTCGAAACTCCCCGTGGAGCACTCGCGAAGTTATGAGGGTCATTGATCACGATCAGTTTAAGCGTGTGATTATTTCATGAACTCAGGGTTCATGAGTTTAGAGGGTGGACCATATCCGTTGGTTGCATGAGATTGTGAATCATGAGAACTATGGAAAGGAGCCATCACGCCTCGGGACTTCGCAAGGGGAGAATGCCAAAGTTTGACACTCTGATTCGCGAGATTGTGAGTTGCGAGAGGCGCTAGTATTTAATCCCTAGATGATGGTTACATGTGGAGGGAACTGACAATGAAAGGGCTACACCCATATCTCCATCTTGCGTCTCAGGACTTTGTAAAAGGGGAGCACGAAGGCTCTACCCTCCAACTCACGAGATTGTGAGTTACGAGATGCAAAGGATCTTTTAAAGTTGGTCCCATGGTATCACCGAGATGTTCAGGGCCATCTGATTAAGGAGGGGTACATGGTGCATGATTTTTCTATCTCGCCACCTCGCCTATCATATCTTTGAAGCATGAGGACCAGCCTCCTCCCATCCACGAGACATGAAGCATCGAAGGCACCCAGGACCCAGGCCCACAGTCTCACCAAAATTATTAGGGTCATCTGATTAAGGAGGGGTACGTGGCACACGATTGGGCTATGTCGCCGCTTCGTCTATTGTGACTTTGAAGCACTAGGAGCATCCCCCTCCCGTCCATGAAACGTGAAATGTCAAAAGCACCTTTGAATATAGGCACAGGGTCACAGCCCATGGTCACTTGGGGGCGATAGAAAGAACTGCACAAAGTTCTGAAGGCATTCGAGACCCGGGCCCGTAGTCTCACCGAAAAAGTTTAGGGTCGTCCAATCAAGGAGGGGTATTTTAACTAAGCCCCCCCCCCCCCCTTGGTGAAAGGAGGGTGAGAGGTGGAGAAAAACCCCACTTAACCTAGGTTGGGGTGCAATTGCACATTTGGGTAAGCGGCGAGCAAATCCAGGCATCCAGGATTGGAGCGCTCAGATTTGCGACCAGGACTGGATTTTGAACCCTCCTCGTCATTCTACCTTTAAGTGGGGGGGTCCAGAATTGGCCGTGCATCTCTCAACGACTTGGATTGGAGTGCCTAGATCTATGATCAAGATTGTATTCTGGACCCCCCTTTCCATTCTACCTTTAACAAAGGGGGGGG